>VCRD01000646.1:138199-149634 GCA_006783055.1 Trinorchestia longiramus | reverse complement strand
TAGGAATGTTCTTTGAAAAGTAGGAACGATCTGTGAAATGTAAGAATGCTCTTTGAAAAGTAGGAATGCTTTTAGAAAAGTAGGAATGCGTTTAGAAAAATAGGAGAGCTGGTTGAAAAGTAGGAACGCTCCTAGAAGAAAATAAATGCTATTTGAAAAGTAAGAGTACGTTTTTTGAAGAGGATTTTTGTTTCAGAAATAGGAATGTTTCTTTGAGAATCGGTGAATGACGTATTTTTAAGAAGCATGGTTTTTTTTTAGATGTAAGTATGTCTTTTGAAGAGAAATACTTTTTTTAATCACAGAAATCCATTTTAAACAAGTTATAATAATTTCTGCAATGTGTGAGTGTTTTTTTCTCAGGGAAATTAATATATTTTAATGACTAAAGAACTGTAAGTGGTACAAAAACATCATACCGTTGTCCTGATCTCCTGTGCTGGCATTGCTCACTGTTGTGCGTGTGTTCAATGACAGAGAAAGAGGGAACTCAATGAGACCAAGTTATTTTTCGTCTAAACAAAATATTAAGCAAATTATTACTCATGCAAGCATAATTTCCCAGCATTTTGAATAAACATTTAGTATATAAGATTAAAAGACTGTTTTTAATGTGCTTGAAAAACAATAGAGGTTCGTGCAGGGCTAAGCAACGAGGAACTATCATAGGTCCTTCAAACAATTTGCGTTATTTATGCGTCCGACGCAAATTTTTTTATTAATCTTGCTGACGTGAAGTATTGTTTTTTCAGTTATTGAAGAAACAAATAAAGGCACAGTTGAGGACGTCACGCAGTACAGCGAAAGCTCAATGAGGTAAATATTCATGGGAGGGATGAGGTTTTAAATCAAAAGAAAGGAATACAATAATCTTCCGCCCAACTCAGGTGCAATGATCATAAAACTGACAATTGAAGAATGGAAATTAAATACATAGTTTGATGGGTGATCGCTTGCTCTGCACACGGTCAGATTTGTGTGTGGAGAGCAACAGTGGAAGTTTATATCAGACTCATTAACTTCCCTGGGAGACTTGGTAGCGATTTGGGGGGCCATTTCCGTGTTGAGCTGAGCTACTTTTGTTCTGAACTTCTCTACTACTGATGATTTGCTGACGTACTTAATGATCTTCTCACAATGACCAGCAAATTATTTTCAAACATTGTAATGTTCCTCAATACTAATGCACGAATCCACGCTGTGAGAAAGCTTGAATCTTGGTTGGAGCAACATCTGAGTCTATCAAATATTTTCCCTCTTCAATAGAATCGTGAGCTTGCAATACAATTGAATTACTTTAGGGAGTGTTGGAGCAGAGGCTGAGACGCAGATCTGCTCTTCTATCATCACTGAAGGAATTAGCTGGAATTGTAGTGCGAGAATGTAGTGATAGAGCAGTAAAGTTACTCAGATAATTACAGATTCTTAAGTTCAGTTACTCAGATACTTACAGATTCTTAAGTTCAGTTACTCAGATACTTACAGATTCTTAAGTTCAGTTACTCAGATATTTACAGAAACTTTAACACGTTGACTCCGAAGTGGTACGTATGTGTGCCACTTAGGTTAGGTTCTGTAATTTTTTCAGATCCTTCTAGTGACTATGCGTACAAAGTGAAGTTTTACACCAATCAGGCAATCGGAGTCAACGTGTTAATTACTCAGATAGTTGTAGATACTTTACTTTAGTTATTGTGCATTGAATTGTAGCTAAACCTACTATGAATTATGGCTTCACATTTGATAATATTGTCGTTACGTGTAGTGTTTTTATTATTTTACGAGATGTATACCAGCGTTTCGATGTTGTACAAGCCTTGTACTTATTCTAGCATTATGAAGTGCCACAATATTTAATGACTAGATCCAAAATCCCCTCCAAGTGTAGTGAATTCGGTCATACGATTCTACTTAAAAGGCCACGTTCACTAGAAATTTAAATTTTTGCGCAAAAATTAGTGCGTCAATCGATTGAGAAAAAGCTCTATTCTATTTGCCACGCAAATTTAAGACCATTTAGCTGATAAACTTCGGATTTTTTCTCTTTAATTTTCCATAATATAACGACGCTTACCCATAGAAATCTTGTTATGCAGAGTATACACGGTGTGTGTGTGTGTGTGTGTGTGNGTTTCGATGTTGTACAAGCCTTGTACTTATTCTAGCATTATGAAGTGCCACAATATTTAATGACTAGATCCAAAATCCCCTCCAACTGTAGTGAATTCGGTCATACGATTCTACTTAAAAGGCCACGTTCACTAGAAATTTAAATTTTTGCGCAAAAATTAGTGCGTCAATCGATTGAGAAAAAGCTCTATTCTATTTGCCACGCAAATTTAAGACCATTTAGCTGATAAACTTGGGATTTTTTCTCTTTAATTTTCCATAATATAACGACGCTTACCCATAGAAATCTTGTTATGCAGAGTATACACGGTGTGTGTGTGTGTGTGTGTGTGTGTGTATGTGGAAATAATGACTAAATGCGAGTGACTCGTTAATTAGGAGAGACTGCAGCTATAAACTCCGTTCAATTAGGTTGTTGAGCATGGTCATAAATGACGATGAGTAGTTACATAACTGCGACCACGCTCACGCATCCAGCTGTTGTGGGCGTGATTATCCACGCTAAGCTTCCTGATTATAATCTGCTCGAATCATTTAGTTATTATCATTATTGATCATCATAATCCGCTCAAATAATTGTTTGAGTTTCAATGAACTTTATTGTGAACCTGAACTTAATCTCCAATTCTAGTATAGATTGAATTACTGTATATCAAAATTTGAACAAAAAATGATGGATCTCATTTTTGAAGTGGAGACAAATGCTACATTTTGGTAAAGAATTGACGTGCATTTCCTAAGCGGCGTGAAAAAAAGGACAGGTGTGCAGCAATACGATTTGGCAACACATTCATTCGTGAGATATTTTTATCGATGAAAATTTCGCTCCCAACGCGTGTTTTTAAAAAGAGTTTCACATGAATTTACATACAGGAAATTTGGAATTACACGACGTGTCTTCAAAATGATCGGTGTCTGGTTGTATGGAAATCAGTGGTCTAATGCGTAAGCAGCGTGACGACCTCCAACGTGTTCAAACAAAGAATTATTTACTTCGGTACGAATACTTCATTATTGGGAGATAACTTCAACTACATTTAATAGATCCACAACACAGACTGTTGGTGCACTGCAACACAACAATTGAAGGATGGACAGCACTAGTGGACTACTTGCATTTTTTCACACGGAAAAAATTCAAGTAGTCCACTAGTGCTGTCCACCCTTCATATAGTAAACTACTGGATCGTAATCGCCTCTGTCAGCGCTGTGTTAGCGACAGCACGGGAGTGGACTACTTGCATTTTTCCCGTGGAAAATATATTATATTTACCACGGGAAAAAATGCAAGTAGTCCACTAGTGCTGTCCACCCTTCAATTGTGCTGCTGCGTTGAGTCGCTGTACTGACCTCGTGTGAGACATGAGTGCTTCCTTAACGTGTGGCGCCTTGCATTTGCAGTTGTGAGATTTAACAAGAACATACTGATAATAAAAGTATGACCGACACCAGTACCTTGCAATGGATCAGTAACGATGATCCACGTCTTTCCTACTAAGATAAACCTCGAGTGCAGGGAGACACGTCTATTCAGGTGCTGCTGGTCACACGTGATGTTCCTGGAGATCTGTCTTGTACAGAGAAGTTCATCACTTTTAGTCTTGTTTGTGTTGGTTGACTTTACGTCAACGAATACCCTCGTCTTATCGCTTATAAAACCAGTGCTAAACACTCGTAGAGGAAATGAGCTGGCACTGTTAGACATGATCGTGCTAACAGGAACTAATAGCGCCAAAATAGAAAATACTGCAGGAACTTTGTAGTCTTTCTTTTCAAGGTGGTGACGCACCAACTAAAAGCCCGACCATGTCTGCCGCTCCCTCCATTGCTGAGACTTGCATTGGCCTGGTCCTGTTCTTGTTCGATGTCAGGGAAAATGTTCTCTTTCCAACGCTGTTTCTAACATTCGTTATGGTATTAAACTTGAACATGCCTACTAGTACGAGACACTTATTTTTGATTGTATCAAAATATTTGAGGCTATGGTAACATAAAAAATATTTAAAGTAATTCAGAATTATTCGTCAGTTGTAGATATATAGGTATCTACCATTTGTGTAAGAATATAAACGTATATACGAATATTTTGAACATTACAATTGAATGCATTAGTGTATCATTTCAAAAAGTTTGTCGTCAACTATTTCAGTTGTTCGCCCACAATTTCCCCCATTTGAATGCGGGGAATTTCTTCACCACTTCACCATATGTAAAGGGTACAAAGCTGCGCAGGAAAAAGTCCCTAGTTTCTAGTCTTAAAATAGCGTTACTGCTGGAAGAGCCCGCGTCAAGTTCTGGTGCAGGGGATAAATTAATTTATAGCCAAGTCTTATTCTGTCGCCCAGACTGTAATATCACTCACTGGGGATCAGGGCCCGCATGTGTCCGCTTCCTTTAGTTTAGAAGATTGTGTTTATGTTGTTGGCGAGGTCGTTCCTGTGTATAGTTCGTAGGAATCTTCATTATTGCCGTCTTATTGGAAAATTAAAATAAAGTGTTACGAGTGAAAGGAGTTCACGGATGCAAAAAGTAAGATGCAGTCAAAAGAAAGTAAAATGAAAGTGTAGGATAAGCTGAAGGCACTTTTTCCTGGAAAGGAAACAAGTGAATGACAAATTTCGGATCATGATCAGCACATATATACTTAGTTATTGTCATCGCTCTAGAAACAGGTGTTGAGTAGATACAGAGATAGTGTTATTTTGAAAATATTTGTGATATACAGAATTTCAAGTCCCTACCCAGCAGTTCTGTAGCGATATGAAATTAATGCACTTATTAACTTAGAAGATGCTGCGTTTGCCGAGTAAAAACATTGTTTACTGAATAACGACACTGCATTTATCGGGTAAAGACAGTACTTACCTGATGACGACATTGTATTTACCGAATAAAGATGCTGTACTTGTTGAGCAAGTACGCTCTATTTACCAGTGCAAAATGCTAGATACGAATACTTAGGGTAAAAAGTCGCTGTATTAACCGAACAAAAACACATTTAGCCAGTGAAAACTCTGTATATGAGTTAAACACGATATTGAGTCAGTAAAAATGGTGGATTAGCTATGAGCAATACTCACCATTTACCGAAACATTACAGGATAACGATGCCTAGTCATTATGTGCTGGCTATCGTGTATTGAAGGTTTACCGAGAATCAAATCTTTTTAGCAACCAAGTACCGTTACTGAACTTTGTTACTGGTTTAGACTTGGGTTTATGTAGGACTTATTTTTCTGTTTTGAGCTTTTGTTCTCTTACTAGGAGGAAGTGAGCGTGCTGTCGTGCTCGTGTTGTCCTACAGTACGAGTTTCTCCGATACGTTTTCAGTTGATCATTGAATTGAGGTACTCAGAGTCACTGGTGAAAACCATTGAATGTGCGCTCACCCCTGAAGATGCTTTGATAAACCACTGAACTTACTGGAAAATGACATGACTGAGTTAGTGGAGAGAATCTACTGGTCTGCTAGCTGTTGGTTAGCCGAGCAGCTAGTAGGGCTTCCACAATGGACGGAAGCTCTCTCCCTCATACTCGCTGTTTTTCTAAGCTTGTCCAGTGTTTGTTTTGTGCTGCCCATCTCTCTTCTTTGATTGCTCTTACGGGCAGAATTTGACGTTGCTTTTAGAGATCAACCTAAATGGTGGCCCTGGTCATTTCAATATGAGAGTTGTTCATGTATGTTTATAATTTTCGCATTAGTACACACAGTACTGTGTGAAATAAAAACTAAGTTTCAGCCCTTATTGCTCACTTTACATGTATATCCTTTAGTGAGCTGTTTTGCTTGTTGTCGTGCTTGGGTGCAGAGTAATAACAGGACATGTCTAGTAATGGGCAACATGTCGCCCTGCTGCTTAAATTTGCTGTAAAAGTGTTCTGCATCTGCAAAAATGAGGCTTCAAATGTGCTCATAAAGTGATAAAAGTATGAAAGTGACCGAAATAATCTATTTATAGCAGATTTGTTGATCTTCCGTTCTGAACTTTATGTATATTTACGGCGTGTATGTAGTTAAATTCCACAGTGTGGTCAGAGCAGTATCAATTGCGGTCCGTACCTGTAGGTAAGCGACAGGGAAGAGTTTGACTTGTAGTGTGCTGACCGAAAACCTATCAAATGGAGATGAAAGGGATATTGAAGTTAAAAATAAGATTTCTTGTGTAGTTCAGGGTGTTTGGAGACTGGCTTGGTGAAGCAACTTCAAGTCTGGGATATTCCTGTGAGAGTCGAGGACGTCTGAAGTTCGCAAACACGACCCAAAGTGTATATTTGCGTCACTTCGTGGACGTCCTATCCCAGTTTGCGACGTTTGCGTAACACGTTCCTAACACAACACTTCCTTTCATCAGCTGCTGCAACCTGTAACTGAAATGAACACACTCATAGACGTTGTACACATCCACCAAATATGCATACATTTTTTGATCCCTGCATGGACAACCGTTCGAGGTGTATGTACAAGAAGAAACAAGTGTTTGCCTCTATTACTTTGTGTTCAATGTTGCAAGAGTCTCTCTTCTTGAACATTCATCGACTTCATCTCTTATTCAACTTCATTGTTCTTTCTTGTTCGCTCTGTCCTGAACTTCAGCTCTGACCGTCGTGCATCTTTGATGCCTGGCTAGAATTTTAAATTTTCTGTTGGGCCTGAAGCGTAACTTTTGTTTGTTATTGTTTTCTGAATGATGCGATTTTGCCCTGTGTAGATAGTGTTTGGTTTCTTTATTTCTTCATGGCATACAATTTTATTTTTGCGTTCTATCTACGATTAATTGATTCTTTTAAATTGCGTTCATGCTTTAGAAATTTTTCAAAGATAAGTTGTCTGGTATGCAATGTTAAAAGAAATAGCTTTAAATTAGGAATTTTAGTTGCTTTGTATATCAAGGCTAACTTCAATAACCATGGTAACCGAAAATTAAACGTAGAAAATCATACCTGAAAAATATAGTTCATCGTTGTCGTCTGAAACACTTTAACAAAATTGGTCTACTTCGATAGTAAATGGCAGGTAATACCTTGCATAACTTGTTAAGCTACAAACTCGATTTTTGTTGCTATTCACTACCAATAATTGAAAGAAATTCATCCCTCACTATTGATGCTTATAAAACAAAGGAAAGGCAATTTTTGCACAAAGTATTTGAAAGTATTGAGCTAAATTCATGCTAATTTTGGGTCCGGATTTTGCTCATCTTTCTTAAACGTAATGATGAAAATTAAAATTATAATATCCATTCTGTCCCATTTGTAATGATGACAATAATAATCATAACATCCATTTAGTCTTGTTTGTAATGATGACAATAACAATCGAAAATTAGAAACAAGTTGGAAAAAGCGTCAGAATACTTGTAGGATTCTTGATTTCAATACACGAAACCTTAATACGAGTCAAAGAACATAATATTACCGCTCTATAAAGCTTTAGTCCGGCCACATTTGCAATTTGCAGTGCAACTCTGGTCTCTTATCCTACGAAGAGATATCAATAAAATAGAAAAAATTCAACGTAAAGCAACGAAAATGATTCCAGAACTCCGCAATTTCAGCTACGAAAGACGTCTTCAACACCTTGAACTTATCCCCCTAGAACAAAGAAGACTGCGAGGACAACTTATTGAGACCTATAAGTACCTCAACGGCTTTAACGATGTTTCCCTGGAAGGGCTTTTCGAAAGAGACGGTAATATGCGAACCAGAAATAACGGTCAAAAAGCTAATAGTGTGAAACTTCTAGACATCCCAACCTATGAACTTCTTTCCCGTTAAAATGGCCACAACTTGGAACCAGCTGCCCGAAAACTTCGTTTCTTCTGGCACTGTGAATACATTCAAAAATCGTCTCGACGAATATTGGATTACGAACTCCCCCTATTATAACGTACTGATTTTAGGTGGTCCCTAGTTCCCAGGGCCAGTGCATGATTGAGATTGAAGAATCCACGCATATGCAGTCCCCAATGTGTTGGTGCATCATTTTACTGGAAAATGATGGTTGGTTGAAGGTCATCTAGTTGTGATGCCACTCATTCGGTCAAGAGATAAAGTTAAAGATTTGCTGTCATTAATATCTCGTTGAAGAAAAATGGAACATTGATTCGATTCCACGTGATTCCACACCACAAATTCATTTTTGGAATATTTTGCTGAAGTTTCTTAGTAAAGTAGGGGTGTTCTCATCCCCAGATTCTCCATTGTTTTTGCTCACTTTCACTGGCGTATAAAATCACTAATAACTAAGAAAAACTGACTCGTAAGGAATGTTTTATCTTCAGAAACTTGTTCCAGCCGTAAATTGAACATGGTGTAATAGCTCTATGAACTGAAGATCTGGAAAACAAATGTAATGTCTCAAAGACACAAGCTTTGATAACCATTGAGTACAAGAGAAAAAATCTGATTAAGATATTTCATTAATTTCTTTTGTAATTAATGTTTTAAATTTCGAAGAGACTATTTGGACAATCTGTATTTCTACAGACGTAATCGATAGAAGGAACATCGATTTTTCTTTCTCTTCAACGAAATGAGGCCCTTCTATCGCAGTGAATTACTTAAATCACGGTGTCGCCAAAACAATTAAAGGCTCCGTATTATGTCATTCTGTAGTCGCGATATCATGAGATTTCACCCTGTTTTTGTTCTCGTTCTCTTGCTGAGTTCAACGGTAACATTCCTGTACACCTCTCATTACCACACACACGTCTCTAGTACATCCTAATGAAACTGTTTCTTATGAATTTGTGGAGGTTCTTCATGCATATGATGAAGAGATACTATTGTCCTGGATCGAGATTTTAGTGCTGCATTGTTCTCATTGTTTCCAACTGCGACTTCTCTGCATATCTGCCGTGCGACTACGACACCTTAACTTTGAATTTCTGCTGAAGAGGTACATTAATTTTAAGATTCAAGCAAAAATTTTATCTCCAGAAGTGCTCTATTATGCAGGAGTATATGTAGAACATAGATTTTGAAATATATGGAGTAATTACGAATGTAATATCGGACTTGTAGAATCTTAGATACGTGACATAGATTAGTTTCTTCCTCATCCATAGCTAATAATAAATTTAACTCCCCGAAAAAAATATCGGAATTACTTTATATTTTCCACAAGTTTCCCAGTCACGTAAAATCATCAAATTTCTTACCATTTCAGTCTGCTTTTGAGCACAGCCTAAATGTTAAAACCAATTGAGACGATACAAGGGTCCTAAACATTTTACGATATTCATTTGAAATTTGTGGCCGAAACTGCGTAGAGGTAGTGACCGAAAACATTACGCTTGCATGATCTGGAACTCATTCACTGTGAAGATACGATTATGAGTGACGACTGTAGTTAGTGATGACAGCGAGGTCTGCATGAGCACTGAACACCTGCACTAGCACTAGCTGTGGAGGGAGAGGGAGGTTTATGATCCAAGAGCGTAAACTGCGTGGCGGTTGTGGCAGGTGACCGGTGAACATTTCTGATCCAAACGAGGGTTACTGCGCCAGTCATCACCTTGCTGAGATCGTGCTCATTGTTACTACATTACTGAACTAATTCGTGTTTGCATGCGTCTTGTGCTGGTGAAGTTTTGGTGCTGATTTATATCTAAAAGAACTAATAATGGAGATAGTCTCCTCAGTGTTTCTGGGCAATCGTAATTAGCAGTGTTATTCTTTGGTTTAAATTTTAAACCGTACTGCAGTGTTATTTCATACTAACAAATGCTGGTGTAGTTATGATGGAGGTACAGAGTATACTTTTCAACTGATGTTCCTGAGAAAATGTGATGTAATTCATGCATGAAGTTACGGTCAACGTCAAAAAACTCCCAATTTGTGCTGTGTCTGTAAACGGGATTCTAATGGCTTAACTTGCACATTGTACAATGTTGTTACTATGCTGAAGTGCAGTGTGAGTACCACGGTACCACCGCTGAAGTGCAGTGTGAGTACCACGGTACCACCGCTGAAGTGCAGTGTGAGTACCACGGTACCACCGCTGAAGTGCAGTGTGAGTACCACGGTACCACCACCGCTGAAGTGCAATGTGAGTACCACGGTACCACCGCTGAAGTACAATGTGAGTACCACGGTACCACCGCTGTAGCAGAGCCGTCAGGTACCACAGGAGAGGCAGACAGCATAATGCACGGACTGGGTCTGCTGTACACCACACACTGTCGTGCGGAGACGATCGTTTCAGAATGAAATCCTTTTTAAGTCAAATATTACGCTCTTTAGGTTAGTTTAGTGATGAGCTACAAGAGGTGGTTGTGCTCACCACACTAAGGATAAGAGCTCTCACTTGAGCACAACACTGACACATGAAGTAGTGAGGTGTAGCGCTGTCTGTCACATGAAGTAGTGAGGTGTAGCGCTGTCTGTGCTCACTCTCCCAACAGTTGATTCTTGGTTCGTCTCTGTAATATTCTATTATACTAGCAAGTTAATTGTGATTACACTTTATTGTAGCCACATTTACATCAACTTCGGAACATGATTAGGTTTAATTTTTTAGTTGATTAACAATTTTTAAAATCACTCATAAAGGTAATTAAGAGTATCACTTTAAATATGAGGATTAATAAATATATTGAGTACAGTGCACTTATTATTACGCACACTGTACACATTGTGATCTAGTACTTTACTCATTAATGCGTACACTATAATCATTATAATTCATAGATTTATTCATTAATGCGTGCATTTTACTCGTTATAATTCAATGCTTTACTCATTAATGTGTATCACTACACTCATTAGGACAGTGGTTCCCAATCTTTTTGTGATCAAGTACCACTTGGAGGTCCCGAACAGTCGCCGCGTACCACCCGGTTCCAGAGAAACTAAATTCGATCAGATATCACTTTATTTCCATAATTGTACAAGTAAAACACGCAAATCAACTAAGAAAACAACAACTCAATGCGAGGGTTGTATCTGCTTCTTCTCCACCAGCTGGTCAATGCGAGGCATGACTTTACTCACAGCACATCGGAAATCCTGCTCGGGCGCATCAAGACGGTTCCGGCTCTTCGACTTGATGGTCATGAAGGCTGTAAATCCCTACTCGCACTCCCACGTAGAAGGAGTGAAATAACAAAATATAAATTGTTCATGACCCCGAAAGTGTTCGCGTACCACCTGGAAGGCCCTCGCGTACCACTATTGGTACGCGTACCACAGTTTGGGAACCACTGCATTAGGATCTATCGCTGCGTCGTACTAGTGCATCCCGTGCGCCACACTGCGTCGTGGTAGTGCGTACTGTGCGCCACACTGCGTCGTGGTAGTGCATC
>VCRD01000646.1:70170-129456 GCA_006783055.1 Trinorchestia longiramus | reverse complement strand
ATATATATGTATATTTTTTAGGACACCCTGTATTTAGAGGCCAGTTGATGTTATTATTATAAGACTGGTATGCGTGTAACAAGCTCATGAGCTGTATGTGAGATGATTGAAGTAATTACTGCTCATCAAGAAGGTGTGGTGATGACAGCAAAAAATCATTGAGAGGAGAAACGAATTACCCAATAACTCATCTAAAAACGACAATTCCTGTAAATTTGAGTAACATCATTCACATGGAACTCAAAATATTGTTCAAATATTCCTCAACCCATAAATTAGAAGTATGGGAGCGTCAGCGTTTTTGCTGCGTATAAAAGTCCTGACAGCGGTCAAGAGGAAGAAGAGGGTTACTTAGCAGCTCGTGTGTGTGTGACTTCACTTCCTTATTTTTATCCCTCCATTGCACGAAATTAAAAACCAGGACTCATTTAATGAAGAAAATATGCTTGGTTTATAGGAATTCTTTGAATTGTAGTATCCTGAAGGTTTACGAAAATTAGATGTTTTTCAGCTCGCCACTTTGAGGGTTTGGATGCAGAGTTAATTACATACATATACATTTCCTATGTGCATTTAAGAAAGCCTAGCATTTTTATTTCAACAATGTGTCGTAGTGTTGTATTTAATACGCTGGTAATGTGGCATCAATAATATCGTCGAGTGAGCTCAAATATGATGCATTTTCCGGACCTAGGATCACGTTAATCTGTCATTATTCTGTGAGTGTTGGTGAGATATAGTGAATTCCAAGCTGAAGCAAGTCTCAGATCTATTCAAAAGTCTTTTAAACTATTCCCGTTTTTCTCGCTTGAATTGCAAAAAGTTTTACTTTAAAATAACTTTTCCCGTCAATTTCTGCTGACATTTTTGTGCTAGGCGTGTGGTTTGTTTCATGCTGCTGCTTACGCTCAGGCATGAGCTCGTTTTGGTGACAGTACATGGGCCTAACTACCCTCTGATTGCGCTGTGTTCATCTTTATTAACCCTACATGACTAGTACTCTTTGAACCATACGCAACCTGTACATCACTTGATTGTGGTTTTTTAATAACCGTTTTGGTGTCAGTGTCAGTAAAATGACTTGACAAAGCAAGAATTTATAGGGTCACGTACATTTGTGTCATATGTGTACAAATATGGAGTTTTTCTGTCTTCTTTGTGACGTTCCGTTTTGCGTGCTGTAGCAAAAAGGTAGTTATTTGATTAGTATTCCATTGATGTCTTTATTATATATTTTATTGACATTAATTAATTGAAATTTCTTTTAATGAAAACTTTTGTATAAGAAGTATCTGACCTCAATAGACCTAATAAAATGCGTTTACCTAATTAATATTTATTTCAGACCTGTCACATTTTGAAGTAAAGTAAGTAAATATTTCCGTTCGTTGCAGTTTCACAGTATTAAAAAACACGATGTTGTGGTTTACTAGTTTCAAGAAGTTTCTCTATTGAAGCGACTGTCAGGTGCTGGAGCGAGACTCCCCCAGCACTTCACAATCTAGTTTGTTCAATGAGACATACGATAGTTGAACAGAAACTGATACAAATCAATCATGTTATGTTGCAACACTTAAGAAATAAATCTCCCATTGCTTTCTATGAAATTCGAGTAAGAAGCAATTTGCATTACAAGGAATTATTTGCGTTCGTTTGATTGAATTTAACATTAATGGAGAAGTTTTTGGGAAACTGAATCGAAAACATCCTGAAATTGTGCTTCTGTGCCCTGCACCTTCACGGTATGTGAGCGTTCGATTCTTGGTTCAAGCATCAAAATATGAATTTTTTAAAGGGTCATATTAAAAACAGTTGCCACGTTCGTTCGAACCTTACATTTCATTTACATTCTTTCGTAAATTTACATTGTTCTGTAATAACCATCGATTTACTCACAAATAATATTTTCGTTCCTCGGTTAGGTTTCTATCATTACTTTTTGAATTTTTGTCCATATACCAGCATGTTATTTTGCTGCGTTTGTCGTTACAAAGATGAAACTGTACAGTTGTATGTATGCACAAGCTGGCGTCACTTTTGTGTGCCTTGGCATGCTTTGTTAGCTAGGCAAGGACGCTTTTATACCCAACGACTTCCTGCCGTGCGTTGGTTCTCAATGCACGTGTCTTCACGACACGTACACTGTGTACGTGCGCGATGCGCGTTCACAAATAAGAGCACCTCGTCTAACTTTGTGGTCGTATTATTCGTGATGTCTTCTCTTACCTCATGATACACCAGGATACATGAGAGTATGCGTACATTCAAGTGTCGCTTACCGCATGATGCACCAGGATACATGAGAGTATGCGTACATTCACGTTCATGTAACTATGAATAAAACTTACGTGTCACATGACACGGCATCGTGCAGCTTCCGTGCCATAAAGCATTGCGTGTGTCTTTCATTTGTTGCTGCAAATTGTGAAAGTCCTTGTGTTGTGTTTCTTTCAATTGTTGCTGCAAATTACATGAGTTTTTGTGTTGTGTTTCTTTCAATTGTTGCTGCAAATTACATGAGTTTTTGTGTTGTGTTTCTTTCAATTGTTGCTGCAAATTACATGAGTTCTTGTGTTGTGTTTCTTTCAATTGTTGCTGCAAATTACACAAGTTCTTGTGTTTCTTTCATTTCTAATTAAAGAGTAGAGTGCATCAGGTTTATGTTCAAAATACATATATAAGCTCAGTTTTCATTGTGTCTCCATCAGTTTAATTTGTAGCGTTTATATAAGACCATATACTTATTTGCTGAGCAAGTGGAGGCGGAGTAGAGAGGGAGCAGACGCTCAATTTGTCGCTCGAATTAATGTAACAGGAGTGCCAGCGTGCGCCATTTTCTTTTTTCTGTTTTTTAATTCCGAAATGGAATGACATTCCAAAATACATGCAATTAAAAATGTACCCTTTTGCGTTGGTTTTTCTTTTCATCTCTCTTTCGTTCTTACGTTCTTGTTTTTCTTCCTTTTGCTCGTTTCTTTTCTTCTATTTCGTTGATTCTCATTAATTAAATTTGTAACGCAATGTTACTAGTTCTTTCTTGGCTGAAAATACGCAAGAATGTTCACAGCAACACGAGCAGCTGGAGGGAAATTATGTTAGACTGTATGCGCCGTCGTTACTTCGAGTGGCAGTTCACTGAACGTAAACAAAGTTAATTTGTCTTCTTAGTTATTTCTTCTACGACTAATTTTTTTCCCAAGTTTCAAATTGACGAGATACTTTTTTTTGTTTTCTCTTGACTATTTTTATGAGTCTTATTTCGCTTATTTGTTTTCAAGTGCCTCTTTGTTCAAAGGTATTTTCCCCGAAAGGTACATTCTAGAAAATTATCTTGAAGCTTTTCTTTGGTACTTAGTAGTCCTTTAGACTGCAGTGCTTTTTAAACTATGTGACGTGGCGTACCAGCAGTTTTTGTTCCCACGGTACCAGGGACCGGTAATATTTTTTCTTAGTAACGTTAATTTACACCAGAAACAATACCGGCAGCTGATGCCGCGTACCGGCAGCTGACGCCGCGTACCGGCAGCTGATGACGCGTACCGGCAGCTGATGGCGCGTACCGGCAGCTGACACCGCGTACCGGCAGCTCGCGGAACAGCAATTGAGTAGCACTACTCTAGAAGATGTCCTATATCTTTTAGGTTCACTCAAGGAGATAAGTTGATGGTGTCTGTTTTCGTCAGCGTGCTTCAACAATTAGCGCTCCTCGTGGTATTCAAAGTTTCTGAGAGCGATCTTTGCAGTGTGTGTTACAGGAGTCTGTTGTGCGTTCAGTTGTTAGATCTTTTTAGCTTGTGCAGATTCTGTGCACTGTTCAGGTGTTCAGAATGTGCACCTCACGTCACTGCCGAGCTTCTTTGATACCTATTTTTCAACCCTTCAAAATTTCTCGCTCTTACCAAGCCTGGTTTTAATCATTTTCTTCATCTTTCTTTATTCACTTGCTCAATCTACTTCGTAACTCATAAATACCCTTCTATTTGCATTTATTTTAAGTTTTGTTTACTCAGAATCCTTCAGAATGTTAAAACATTCTACTGATGGTCCTGTCAGTACGAATATATTTTTTTGACTTGATTAAGTTGGTCGAGTCAAATACTACTCTTGATTTTTAAAAGCGTGAAGATAAATTTTTTCGCATAGTAACAATCTATGCAGGTTCCTTATAGTAACAATCTATGCAGGTTCCTTATAGTAACAATCTATGCAGGTTCCTTATAGTAACAATCTATGCAGGTTCATCGTAGTAACCATTTATGTGGGCTTGCTTCGATTTCTCCTTGCTTTGTGCAGTCTGACAAAACCGAACAAATAGAAGCTCAGGAATATTATTTTTGACCTTAAACACAGTGATCAAGAACGATGCGGTTAACTGATCAGCTCACTGATCCGTGAATTCACTTCCATATATTTTCAGACACAGTTGTTGGAAATTTCAAACCGAGATTCATTATAAGTTTCAGTAATGGATGACGTGGCGTATAACTAATCAGATGTTGTTGTGCCAGGAAGCTTGTTTATAAAAAGCGAATTGGTACTCCTCATGCGACAGTGTCGATTCTATTCTCGTGTTTTTTGATGGAAATGGGAATTGGTGTTCTGAAAATTATTTATGATAGTGATTCCACCTACGTAACCCCGTATTTTTTAGTATATGAAAGAATGAAGGGCTGTTCCTGCATTGGACTCAACTGTGTTTATTGTGTAGCCATCAAATCTCATTTACCACTGAACTTATTACGTGTCGGCTTCTCTTTCCCATCAGCTGTGTCTGAATTTATCGCTCGACATGACGACTCACTGCTAATCATCGTAGGTCGATCGCTGTCGTGTGGCTGTCCAATATTTGGCAGGAGTCAGCAGGCAGCTCACTGAGGTCATTAGAGGCCGTGTGGTCGTAACCTGACAAGCTTCTCTGGACCATTAACGGCGACATCGCTGTATTGAGCCCAGCCGTGCTACGAGTTGAGCTCCAGGGCTTCATGCTTTATAGTTGTGTTGCTCTGAGGTGGTGGAGGCTTCTGCTGCGGTCAGCTATGGACGGCTAGAATCAGTTGATGGCTTTCTCAGTGAGCTCGGTGTAGTTACAATGAGGTGAAACAAGTATTTGAACAGTTCCAAACTATTCTTTTATATTATTTTACGGAGATACATAACCATCAAACTTATACAAAATACACTCTTAACAACAAATGTTACTGAGTGACGGAAATATAATATTTGTCGAGTATTATAAATTTATATACACTTCATAGAAATAGGTACTGAAGAAAGTATTTTAACGCTGCAGAAATTGTATTTAATATGTACTTAATTCATTTATTTTCTATATTACTGTTTTTGAAGTTTCTGTAGGTTTGTAACGCATTTTGGCAAAATTAAGTGAAATCTGGCCCATTCTTCTTTGATGAAAGTCTTCAGTTCCTCAAAAATCGACACTCATCTTGTGCGGATTTAAAATTTAAGTAGTCTCCAAAAATTTACTTTCGGATTCAAATCCGGTGACTAGCTGGGCTATGTTACTACAGTGATATTCTGATCTTTTAACCATCATTCACGGGTTTGGCGGTATGTTCAGGACCATTGTCCTGTTGAAACCACCGTTCATTTCCAAAATCTAGTGCCTTAACTGACTTTTGCAAATTATCTTCTATTGAATGCATCAAGATACAATCCCATACTATGCTTCCACCACGAAGTTCCACAATAGGGATAATGTTTTACTGATCATAAGCAGTTCTTTCTTGTGTCGAAACATGTGTTGCATCATTATGACCACAAGCCTCGATTTTCCGCTCATCTTACCATAAAGCTTGTTTGATCATGTCATTATAATGCTTTAAACGGTTTCTAGCATACTGTAACCGTAATTTCAATTGGGGTGTCTTCAGCACCAGGATCGTGCGAGAAGATCGTGAATTGAGTTTCTGCAAATGAAGTTGTTGCGTAAGAATGGAGGTGAATTTTACAGACCTGCGCAAGACTAACACTATCATTTGAAGCTCAGGGAAAATTATCGTACAATTTCTATTCCTAAAATATTGTGACATTCTTTGATCTGCATCCAAAAATATGGTTCATGGAAAAGGCTTTATTTTATTACATTGTATTCACACTGCAACATTTGTCGTGTGGTGCAGATGTAGAATAAGTAGACGTTTGCTGCAATTCACCTTGCCTGAGTTCTTCTGTATTGAAGTTCTGATACCGTGCATTGAATTTGTTCTTTGGTTATTTTATTAAAAGCACAAAAGTTTGTGGTTGCATGGGTTATTGTGCCATTTGCGTGTATTCTCTATCACTAAACGCACGTTTGAGCAAAGAAGAGCCTTGCGCAGTCCTTCTTGGGCAACGGATGCAGCCATTGGCAACCACGGAAGCCCTCATACTCTGTGCCGACTGGCCGAACGGAGAACCCACAGTCCAACGCCTCCGTTGACACGGATCCGACAGAGTGTGTCACGCTTCCGACGCAATCACGGAAGTTGTTACCAGTTATGAAATGGACTTTGGTCGTGTCGTGTTTTGACACCTACTGACTCTTCAGCGCTCGGGCTGATACTGAACACAAACGGCGTTTGTTGTGACTCTGCAGGACGCGTGTTCGATGAAGGCTTGCGATAAAGTACATAATCTCCTTTCATTTTACTACCTTCAATTGCAAAATGACTGTATGACGTCATGAGATAAAACACGTGTTGCATGCGATGCTTGAAACACGTTGTACAGTTGAGACAGTCGCTCTAAGTCACACAGACTGTCTCTTTACGAGACAGTAAGAAACAACGTTGAGGATGTGTTAATCCATAAATATGACGCAATAAATAAAAGGCTTTCAAATTACTGTTAATGAAGTAAACTCGGCAAGTTTACGAGTCGAATCAATCATCAATGACACAACTTCACCTATTTGCAGGACACATGCGATGCCTGGTGGCGCCCGCTACTAGTGTTTATAAGGAAAACGTCACATTTAAAACGTAAATTCTATTATTAATTTATCCATAAATGACGTCGATTTTCTTGCTTCAATGTTCAATGAAAAGTGTGAACTTAATTTTCATCTGCTTCGAGAAAATGAATGAATGGAGAGTTTGGTATCTTAATATTAGTGCAGCTGTGGTGGGATGCTGAAGGGAGCAAACAAATTAATAAGCTGAAGACTGTTAGACCGAGCGATGGATGCCGTAGCGTAGTGCTCTCCGCTTCAAATACAGGTATTTGAAGTAAAGAACTAATATATTATCATAATTTTTTCTCGTAAATACCAATTCCCCTTTGTAAATTATACGAATTTGTATGCCCTCTTTCTGTGTTTAAATTGTGTCTTTATTTCAATGTGTTGTGATTGCGTTGTAGAAATGCCTTGACCATTTAGTATTATTTCACGCCATCACGTTTTCATTCATGAAGTCTGTGGTGGATGTCTCTGTGTTGACCATGTCATAGAATACGAGTATGAGGTGAGCTTAGCGCCCTACCTGCACAGAGTGAGCTTCTGTAAACACAAATTATTTATTTGAAATATATATTTAATGGGAGTTTAGGTTCAGCTACTTTAGTCATAGCCCGACATTGTGCTTCAGAATATATTCATTTATGTGATAACACAGCTGCAGGCAAAAAAGAGCTACGTATTTCGATGAAGAATGAAGTTTCTGTTGTAAATGAGTGACTAGTCGAATATATTACCTTTAGCTTCAGGAATATCTCCTGTTCAATGCTTTAGTAGATTGATTGCAGTGCTAAACCTCAACGTAGGGAGTCTCCAGTGTGTCCATGCAACATGGGGAATGCCTCCAGCGCGTACCTGCAACATGAGGAGTGCCTCCAGCGTGTACGTACATGGTACACGAAGTGTGCCTGCGTGTTTATGTTACTGACCATGGGGGAAGTGGTTGCATTTTTGCGTTAATGACAGTTCGTAGATGAGATATCTGTATGCGTATGTGAATGAGAAAATACGTACAGTAGATGCCAGCAAATTACCGTCATTTCGAGGGCAACAGCCGCATGCGTGCACAATTTCAAGTAACGCCTCGCATCGACGCTGCCTCCGCTCTGCCGGAAACGATGCCATTTTCTGGCTGTCGCTGTGTTTGACATCGTCGCCGCTGTACCGCCCGACTGGTCGGTGGCGGGACCGAGTATTTTTATTTGTTCTGCTTTCCAGCAAAATTTTAGTGTGTCTTAAATGTGATTTTTGTCTTGTTTCTGCGTGAACTGGCGGGTACGCTGCCAACATGAATCTGTGTTGCGTAAGAATGGAGGTGAAGTTTGTTTCGAGAGTAATCGGTTTTACTTGAGGACATAACGCCGCGTGTTCTACTTCATACGAACATGAGCTTTCTGTTGTCAGAAATAAATGTTTCGGCTTCACTTTTTTGAGGTGGAAAAATATGGTGAAAACCACATCCCCAAGACTGCCAATGTATGTGTTCGTCCATCAGAGATGAAGAAGAGCACCTAGTCATCCCGGGGCTGTGCTCACTGGTATACGCGAAGAGAGCCTGGTCTAGCCAAATCGTGCGCGAAATATTCTCTGACAGCGTGAGCAAGAAATGATGGTTTCTCCTAAGGATCCGTTTGCTTGCTCTAGCTTTTCTGGCCTGTCTGTACGATTCAGCCGCCGCTCCTCTGTTAACTTCACAAGACTTGGCATACACGCGAACATCTGATCGCCATGCTGCTCTGTCCTACTCAGTTTGCTCCCAGGTGCCGGTGTCGATGCCAAGGACCTGCAACGCGACTTTCAGCAAGTCAAAACGCGTTTTCTAGTTTCCACTTGAGCGATGCACATGCTGCAGTTCCTCCTAGAAAAACCTTTTTGAAAGCTGATTTTCTGGCATGCAAACCACGTGTCCTGCCCAATATACATATGTACATGTCTGTGACTGTATCAAGAGAGTAAGGAGGCTGGGTTGCTTCGCTTGTTTGAGGACCTCTGTGTCTAGAATTTCTTCCCACTACGCCAGTATTGTCCACCATCAGCACCAGTAGTGTCCACCATCAGCACCAGTAGTGTCCACCATCAGCACCAGTAGTGTCCACCATCAGCACCAGTAGTGTCCACCATCAGCACCAGTAGTGTCCACCATCAGCACCAGTAGTGTCCACCATTAGCACCAGTAGTGTCCACCATCAGCACCAGTAGTGTCCACCATCAGCACTAGTAGTGTCCACCATCAGTGCCTCTACAGCGGCAGTAATGGGCTCTTAAGTTTTATCATTTCTGCTGTTATGATACACCTCATTACGACTATAGCGGGTAATTTTATCACCATTCCCCACTCATATGACGCTCCTTATTATAATAATTGACCACTACCATTTCCAATATCTCCCCTTCCATTTGACGATCAATATTGTAATTACAGGCAACCATTACCAATCTCCATTGCCACATCAAGATCCGTATTTTAATTATCGGCAACTATCATTGCTAATATCAACTCTCAGATGACACTCCATATTGTAATTATTGGTAACTAGGATCTCCAATACCTCATGACGGTGCGGGCTGTGATGATCCGCCAATTTTGCCGTCTCTTTGGCCTGACAAGAGGGCTGTGATGAGCCGATACAAAATCAAGTCCTGATTGCCTTAATTAGCTGGCAGCATTAATTCGGGCTTGCTTGTGTTCACAGTTCAGAGAGTCTAGATGCGCTGTGGCAAAGTGAAGCTATGCCTTTGAATCAGCCAATATACATCGAAAACTTATACCAATAAACATTATTGACTTGCGCTATTAAACTTCATTCACTTATATCAATTGATATCGACGAGGGACACCAAATATTACACGACCAACATTCAGAAACGCGATCAGAAATCGTGGGCTTTATTGCTCGAGAATTTCTGTTCCACCAGTTGCTATTATGAAGCGTGTGATGTGAAGATCACGAACTTGTTAATGCTTTGAAACGATAGTTTTGCATCGTTTTAATTCATATTCCAGATTTTGGGATTCGAAAAAATGTAGGATTTCTTGGGAATTCCTTTCAAAAATGTTAATTATGAAGTGAAGGGAAGCAGGTTCCCGTGGAGTTCAGTAGTCTGCAGTGAGGGTACTGAAGCTGACGACCACGGAATGAAGGTCATGACTTCAAAATCTCACGTTTCATATTTTTCAGTTGGGATTTCCTTGTCTTTTGCCCCAATTTTTTCTGTACCCGTCCTTGATTGAACTATTCATGTTTATCTCTGTTTGTTCGCCGGTAAGGAATTTCAGGTGATCTTCAAATATTGTACACGGATGTCTGTTCAGTGAAAATTGTTGTATGGTCTACAAAACTTGTGTTTCTTCCACCCTCCATTTAATATGTCCTCGCGTGGCAGGCGGTTGGCGCATGGTGGACAAGCCTGCATTGACTGTCATCATGCTGACCACCGACCATAATTCAACATAAATAAAGACATATTTGACATAAACATATTGAGTTATTTGAAGTTATGTTCATGATCAATTTATGGAGCTCTTTGTTGTTGCTCGCTGTGTTCCTTGGAGTAGGAAAGAGAACTTTAAGTAAATACTAAACAAGCATTAGGTTCATTTACAGACTGAAATACTCTGCATTATGGTGGACAGTGACGCAGTTACTGCAGTACTCCTGGTGACAACGCAGTTACTGCCTCTCTGCTGGTGACAATAACTCAGTTACTGCCACCATGCTGGTGACAGTAACTCAGTTACTGCCGTCCTTTTCACCAGACAATGTTTTACCGGTTATCTGCTCTCTTAATTTGCATATGGAGCCTCTCAGCCTCGAGCTATTCTTGCTCATGCGGACCCTCGTATTGATGCTGGTTAAGCTCATCATGCTCTTATTCTTGCTGCTCTTATTGATGCTGATGCTGACTCTCGTATTGGAGCTTATTATGTTCATAATGCAGACAGTTCAACAACTGCTGTTGATGGTGCAGATCAGACCGCTGATGCTGGTGCATGTACCACCACTGATGCTGGTGCATGTACCACCACTGATGCTGGTGCATGTACCACCACTGGTCGTACACCCATTATTAGTTAGTTTTTGTATTATTATCGGCAAAAGAGCCGAGTTTCCATTTTGCTCGTCCCTGGCTCTACTACCTCCCATGCTAGAGTGCGTGAACAACAAAGTACGGCGTCAGTATTTTGGAGATTTGTCTGTGGCTTTGTGAGAGTCAAACCTTCGAACATGACCTCGGAGGTTCGAATGTCAGATATGCAGCACTGAAGGAGCTGCTGCTGACACAGCAACTCGCTCTACCTGATGTTGTCTCATCAGTGGAAGTAAGACAATACCTCGGTCATGGCAACACGTACAGATGATCCGGATGTGGATTTTTCAACATCCTCTGATGCGGATGCAGATTTTGAATTTCAATGTCGACGGCTGCAGATGTCTTATGTTTTCTTTTTCAAATTGAGGTGTGAAAAATGAGTCTCAGCCACAGGAATATTCGGAAGGAATAATCTCTTTAATGGATGTAACTAATGAATGAAGTAGCTTAGTAATTTAGTGAGCTCATAAATTAAAATATGCAATGAAAGCTCATTTCAAAACAAAAACAACTTAGATTTAAAAGTGATAATATTAAGTGACTTCATCATGTGTTGCAGGATGCAGGACGAGGATCCAACTAAAATGCACCCACCAACCTCTTTTCCTAGACACCACCCATTCAGAAAAGGCTGCTACTTCCTTACATTTAATACCTATAGCTAATTATTGACAAGTTGTATTTCAAAAACGAAAGTTTCTGTGTTCGCTCTGGCACTAACCTGGATTTTTTCTCATCATAGATGATGCCACCTCCACTAACTAGGCGCTCGCTGGCTACACTGCTGGAGGGACAGGCTAAGTATGTCCTAGCAAGTGTAACAAAAGAATACAACTGAGCCTTCGTGCGCCACCAAAGAACATCTTCTGATATCTGTATGCGTTTCATTCTTTGATATTTGTCAATCATTGTGGTAGTTTCTTTTGAAATATCTGTTTGACAAAGTTCTTCAGTACTGCATAACATGTTCACTTTTGTTGTGCCCAGTCTGTCCCTTACACAAACATGCACCAGTTTTCAACTTCATCCTATGCATCATAAATGCACTACAAGAAGTATTTATTGAACACAGCACAAGATTTGCTAGATCCTTTTCTAATCATCTACGAAATGGAAGGAAATATGACCTTTTTATTATAATAATGCATTATTTAAGACATCCGCACTTAATAGTGGAGATTCAGATCTGAAAAATCATGCGTATATCCGTGGATGTGGATGCAGATGTCTTCACAACCTCTAGTACATACAAAGTAGAGTAAGATACCTGTGTAAGACTTGATAGGTAAAAGGTGCACCGTATACCATAGCAATTAACACTATTTGAATTGATATTGTGATAAGACTGTACTGTTTTATTTAAAATTCGTGTTCCTGGCTTGGAAATTTGTAGCTTTGCCTACTTTTTGGATATTAGAAAATTCTTTCGATGATGTGAAAAAATCACGGCATCTGAAAAGCCGCCCTTTCTACCCGGAACAGAATCTGGTGACACCCTTAACATGGACACGTACATTTTCCTACTTTCCTGTTTCAGACTTGCTGGTGTGCCGTGTGATGACCATACATTCAGTTTCAGACTTGTGTTCCGTATGACAACCATACATTCAGTTTCAGACTTGCCGGTGTGTTGTGTGATGACCAGACATTCAGCTTCAATAATACGTAAACTTGAATGTCAATATCGACATTTGTTATGGGTATTCGTTCCAGATTTGATCGGCTTGGGAATACATACAGATGCTGTAAAACTTGTTTCTGGCACCCTGACCTCTATAAAAATATGTATTTCTATCTTACGTAATCACCAAACGTATAAAATTTCCAAAGTACTGATAGTTTTATTATTTTGTGTCACTTAGATGGTGTCGTGTGTGGATTTTGCTTCAGAAATGAGCGTGTATTTTAACTTTATTTTCGGCCTATCAGCAGTCCAGTCCTTTGTTTTTCTTGCGTGACTTGCAGGGCAGCTAGAAAAATAACAAGGCAGTCGGACATGCTGCTTGAGTTGCACGTGTATAGGAACTGGCGAGTTGTTTGCTCCTTCATGTCCCTAAATTAGAGGACAGCTCGCTCAACTTTTGGTCAATTTAATCTATTAGTCGAGGCATGTTCAGCAATCTTGTCTGACAATCTTGTGTCCAGCTCGTTCTAGCATGGGAGGCTGACGTTACAGCTCGTGTTGTGCTGATGTTCTTGCTCATGTGCTGACGCTGATGCTCTTTTGCTGACGCTGATGTTCATATGCTGACGCTGATGCTCATATGCTGACGCTGATGTTCATATGCTGACGCTGATGTTCATATGCTGACGCTGATGCTCATATGCTGACGCTGATGCTCTTTTGCTGACGCTGATGCTCTTTTGCTGACGCTGATGCTCTTTTGCTGACGCTGATGCTCTTTTGCTGACGCTGATGCTCTTTTGCTGACGCTGATGCTCTTTTGCTGACGCTGATGCTCATATGCTGACGCTGATGGTGTTTGCTGCCATGCTGTCGTTGGTGTTGTTGCTCGCCTTCTGACGATGCTGAAGCTCACATGTTGATGTGGATGCTCCTTTTGATGCTGCTGTTTATGCTCACAGTATTGTTTATGCTGCTGTCCATGCAACCTTTCTACTCATGTTAATCGTTAATGTTGTTTCGAATTAGTAAGATAAACTTTATTTTAGCTTAGAAAGTATGTAAAATAAGCCATGATTTCGTTCCATAAAACACAAGTTCGTGTTCAACAAAAGCGCAGATTTTTTGACTTGTTTTACCAATTTCAATGAGTGAAAAATGCGAGGTGCAACTTTTGTCGTGCGGAGTTTCGTAAGTTTAGCGCCTGAGAAAAAGTTTTCTTAAATGATGCAATTTGTGCCTGAAGCTGTGCACAAGAAATTGGGTGTCATCCAAAACTCTAACAATCTTCCTTTATTGACAAGCCAAGCGACTGCTTCATTATTCACAAAGACCAAAAGAAATTAACGTTTATTCAACTGAGGGAGCGACACCAGCGTTAGCGTTTTGATAACGCTTTATTTTCTCCTTTTCGAAAATTACGAGTCTTTAACCAGGGTTTAAGTACACTTGAGGCTACCACGCTTAACACGTTGACTCCGAAGTGGTACGTATGTGTACCACTTAGGTTAGGTTCTGTAATTTTTTCAGATCCTTCTAGTGACTATGCGTACAAAGTGAAGTTTTACACCAATCAGACAATCGGAGTCAACGTGTTAGACTGGAATCTTTTCCATAGAATGGCACAAAATTTAAATGATACATCATTAATTGTTACGACACATGGTCCATCTGCTACTTTTTAACTCTTGCATATGTAACTTTCTGTATTTGTTATGGTACCATAATCGTTTTCCTGCACATTTTTCTCAGGTGAGATGTCTCCATAGTATCCACTAACGAGCAATATGCGGCGTCGGTAGAAATTTTTTCCGCTTAGTAGCGTCTGTATTATGCTTTAACCGGCGCAGAACCTACGCCTTGAGCATGGTGATAATGAGAAGGCTCTAGTTCTCAATCAATAACAAATTTAACTTGCTATCTATTTTTAACGGAATTTTCAAGTGTACGCCGTCATTTTTATAACTCTAAACTTCTCAAAACACCAAATTGATTTGGAAAACCTAGTAATAAATCAGAATTCGTGGAGGGGAGGGTGACATAAGGTACACCCTCCAAGGGAGCGTTAAAGGCTCGCTCTTTTTCATTATATACCGATTTTCCAGAATTTCTATAATTTTTCTCTACATTCAATTGCTAGAGATCCTATCATCTCTTCTGTGTTAGTGACCTCCCTTTGAGTGACGGTTCTTTTTATTGTGTGAACGTTTCTGAAATTGTCGTTGATTTCGTGCGATCTATAATAGAGCTCAGCACCTACAGACTATGCTCTTCGTGTGAACACCAGGTGTGTGAAGCTCGATGATTAGGGACAGTATCTTATCATCATAATTACCGTAGATACCAAGTTCGTGTAGGGGTTAAAATCTTTGGGGACTGATGTGGGCTCTGGGTCCATCTACCAACCGTTGTGTTGAACGTAAGTATAGTTAATTCTGCTTGCTCTGAAAGCGACGGTAGCGAGAAGTACCAACGCTCGTGTTCACAACAAAGTTAACTTGCCGTGCTCTGAACACGACGGTGTTGAAAGCCACCGTATGTCGCCAGAGGATTAAGCGCTTCCGGTTCACGCTTCTCTCTCACATGGTGTTTCTTATCTTCCTCTTGCAGCGGTTTGACATTCTTTGAACAAATGATGTGTATGAATGATGTGTTTGCTATAACTAAGGTGATCGGAAGCCATATTTTCTTACATTTCAGGTTTCGACCCCCACATGTTTTACAAACTGAAGAACGTATAATACTCGTCAACGCAATTACTAAACTGGTGGAAACACAGATTAGGTTAGGTTCTGTATTTTTTTCAGATCCTTCTAGTGACCATGCACACAGACAGGTGTTTGCTGAAAAATTACATGATATACCAGTTCAACATTGTACTGAAGTTCGTAAATGTTGATAAATATGAAAACAAGAAAGGATCCAAACCTGTATTCATGCTCAGAGTGGTTACATTGCTTATATATGTCATTCATATGTACCTTTTGAAATTTATATTGAAACATAGCTGTTAATAAAAACTGAAAGGGAGGAGGAAACGATGACTCATTTGATCGAATAACAGTTTTCCATTCGTCGATTCTCTAGGAGTTGTAATGAATACCCGTTGAAATTCCTTGGTTTAAAAGTGATAAAAATAACGATCTATAAAATAAAATATATTTTCAGTTTTGCCCGTGAATATTTTCCATCAATATACACAACAATTTCATTCTGTATCTTATCTACCGATAACATAGCCGAGTAAGAAATAAAAGCTAATAACAGAAAAAATTGACCATTTTATAGTGATCCGGCGCCTTTGGTATCCACAATACAATGCGTATAATACATGCATACCCGTTCTGATTTCAATCCAATAATTTTTCTTCAGAAACAGATAGTGTGTCTCTCTATCTATATATCTCTCTCTCTCTCTCTCCGTCCGTCCCATTACTTCCTATTTGATAGGAAGTAATGAGACGGACACGGAGAGATGGAGATACACTGTCTATTATATAATACTAGTGCAATGCCCGTTAATAATTTGTTCCCAAACGCATCAGTTTTGGGCTTGGAAAGCGAATCAGTTTTCTATCGGACGAACAACGTCTTTCTTGCTGTCGAAGTCTTGCTGCTTCTCTCCTACGGTTGAACACGTTTCTATCCATGTTGGCCCTTTTTGTCGGAATTTTATTCTGAAATGTCTTCTATTATCTCTTTGAAGCGTTTCAAAAAAATCACAATTCCGAAAACAATAACTCAATTTCCAAAATCTTTGGCCTTATACTAAGTGGTAGCCAGGTTACTGGTCAAACTAATTTAAAATATTTCTTTTCGCATTATTAATTAAAAATATCAAAGCATCATGAGGAATTTCAAAAGAAAATTGTCCTAAGAAAATTTCTATTTGTAAAAATAAACCGATTGTGTATTCTGGATACCATAATGCAAGTGAAAGGGAATTGAATTGCCACAGAAAAATAATATAATAGAAAGATTTCTTGTATGTCTTACGTTTTATCCTTGTTGCTATCAAAGCTATCGATTAGAAGAATGTGACACACGGACGGACAGACAGACGGACGGACGCGGCTCATATTATAGTATAGATATATAAGACAGTGTATCTCCATCTCTCTCAAGGACGATTGCATATCTACATATCCTGTAGATATGCAATTGTCCTACTATACCACTTTACAGTTGAAGGTGCTTACTGGCGGCCGATTATATAACTGAAGATGGAAGGAATTTTTGGTTCGGATAAGAGAGATGAGATGTACAAACGTTAAGCTCTTCTTTGCAGTGTAGGAGGAGGTGAGTCGTGTCTGGGATATCATGTCACGTGGGACAAACAGTGTATGGACGAGGCTCTGTTCATGAACTGCGGCTGGTGGTGGTGGAGGACGATCATCTCGGGGGATACACAAAGACTTTCTCACCTATAAAAAGAGCAAATGAAAAGGAATTTACTACTTAGACTCATGCATTTTGAAGGGTTGAAATTAGGTTGCATTTCAGTCCACACTCAGTTGGCTCACGCTTTTTACACTTGACCACTGTGGTTGAATTGTGCAATATAGTCTGTTCTCGAATTTGAATTTCTGGTGAATTCCATGAAAAATCGTGGGCTAATGAGCACATTAGCAGTCACTCATGGGTTGCAGTTAAAATTAAGAGTTTCTTTTTAGGTGAGCATTTCCCCTACGCCGGAGCAGTCCACTTCTGTCATGCATCAGCCGCGCCGAGCACTAGTCCAATATACTCGGAAGACGTACAAAAAGATGCAAGTCTTATTTTCATTTCGTACATGTATCATGCTTGCAGGCAGATAGGGGAGACAGGATATTTAACCAGGAAACAATTTCAAAAATTAAGTGTTTTTGTTTGTTCTTCTTTTCTTCATGATTCTATTATTTATTATTATCATAATTTGAAGATTCATCCAAAAGTACATAGTAGCTCGAGTGCTCTAGCAATTAGTAAGACCTCGAAAGCGAGAGGGCTGAGAAGACAGCTTCTGTACCTCACTTTTCTCTTAAAACAATTAAAACAATTTTCTTTGTATTTGCGACAACGATAGGCTTGTTAGGCATAAACAATGTCTAACAAGAAAAGAAAACGATCAAACAAGAACAGCAAACAATTGTCATGCGAACTCTGTACTAATTGTACAACAGTGTAACTGGAGTACAGAAGAGATGGATGCTTGACGTGATGCACTCAACAATTATTATCAATTTCATTGCCTGCTGCATTCAAAACGTTCACCAAAGAATTTTTAATCCTTCTAACTGACCTCTAGCGAGCCAATTACACGATTGAATTCCATTATTTCCAGAACAAAAGCTGAGCGCAGCACTCGACTAATTCGTATTGGGAACCACAAAGATCAGGCTCATGAGGGGGGTAGGCAGGGGAAGAGAAGGGGTAAGCTGGAGCTTTGCGTTCCTCGTGTATAAGATCACATTTTGTTCTCATAATAGCGCGTGCATCGCGTTGGATCACGTGCCTGCACTACAATATTTTGATCTTCACGTAGCTTTACATTTTTGCTTGTTCCCCCTCATTCTCTGGTGTTTCTTCACTCACCGAATATATGACGAATTATTTATTTATTTTCAGACCCTGCTCATAACTGAAAGTATTTAGATGCTAAGTTTGTGCAGTTTTGCAATTTTTTGTTGATCGATGTCAGATGACAAGATATATGATATCTTTTTCAATTTTGATGCTTCTGTTTATTTGCATGTTAGCATGCTGGATTTCCGTATTAACAGAATTTTACTATCACTGAGCATGAAGAATGTTCACTTTTTTCTTGTGCTTTTCAGTGTTGCAACGTACTGTTGAACATGGAGAGTGAAGTATTTGAAATAAGAACTTCCTCTGTGTGTTGAAAACATTTCACTAATTGCTAAATTTAGACCATGACTTGTCTTGTGTTGTAGAAAAATGTCGATACTGCGAAATGATTCTACCAGCATCGTCTACCAGCATCGTCTACCAGCATCGTCTACCAGCATCGTCTACCAGCATCGTCTACCAGCATCGTCTACCAGCATCGTCTACCAGCATCGTCGACATGTTTAAACTACATCAATGCCAGATATAAAAGTTTGATGATATCCTACAAAGTACCGCAAAAAATTGATAGTTTGACAATCAAACTACTGCTGTTTTGGAGAGTTGTAAACTGAGACACATTACTTCGACTTCGCTTGGATGAGGTATGAGTCAACGCAGTTTTTGTCTTAGGAAAGCATCACCCAAAGTTGACTTGTGTGCGTGCAGCGCCAATGCAGACCGCTACTCCTATACGGCAGCGGCAGGGCAGCTGCTAACGTCCCTCATTAAATAGAGTGGCTGATCTCACGACGCATCTGCTGATCGTGTTGCTCGTTACCCTCAACGACCCTCATTTGCCCTCGTGCTCTATTATTACTGTATTTCTGCCCTCTCTTACCCTCTGTGATCTGAGGGACCGTCATTTGCCCTCGTGCTCTATTATTACTGTATTTCTGCCCTCTCTTACCCTCTGTGATCTGAGGGACCCTCATTTGCCCTCGTGCTCTATTATTACTGTATTTCTGCCCTCTCTTACCCTCTGTGATCTGAGGGACCGTCATTTGCCCTCGTGCTTTATTATTACTGTATTTCTGCCCTCTCTTACCCTCTGTGATCTGAGGGACCGTCATTTGCCCTCGTGCTTTATTATTACTGTAAGTCCCTTTCGTACCCTCTGTCATCTCAAGTGTTTTAGTACGTAGTGCTTGTTCTTACTGGTATTTTTTTAACATTTCCTCAAAACACTCATTTACTCTCGGTGGGCTTCATATTCTGCATAGGAGATATTATGGTAATTTCTTCCTGGATCTAAAACGTTGCTGATCATGAAAGTTGTCTAAAAAACGAAACTTCTCACTTCCCTCGTTTCTGAGGCCGTACTTTGGTGCATGAACTTCAGACCAGCACTACCTGAAACTCTTCTAAAGCTCGATCACCTACAACAGCCTCGAACCAACCACCACTTGCCTACATTCAGCAGACGTACTTCTCTAAACACTTTGTCATGTGGAAACTCTGACGTGTGGCTTGGAAACATCAACATAATGTCTGCTACTTGGTTTACGTGGCACACATCGACGTATAAAAGTTGCCTCAGGAATGATGGTCTAGGAAGCTTCTATTGCGTGGAACGTGGAATTGGTGTTCGACGGCAATCTTTTTCTCTGTGTGATAAGATGCGCTGTGTGCTAATTCAATTACTATTGATTTGAATTTATGGTAGAATCGAAGAATATGCTGTAGATCCCCGAAAAGCGTACAGGAGATGTGATGGAGCAATTACGGAGCATGAACAATCTACTTACCAGGGTGTGTGCTTCTGTGACTCATCATCATACGTTTATGATTGAAGCAACTGGTGGTTTGCTACGCAAACAGCGCTGAACTTCACCGTGCGAGTTTTTGTACTGGTTCTTGAGAAGTGCGCTCCTATCATTCAGGGATGTACAAAGTCATTGGCATCGTTATAAATTGGAAAAGTTTACTTTCTAGTCCAAATGCTAATGATCTTGGAAAATTTCAGTCTCTATAGTTCAAGAAAAAACTAATTCATAACAGTACAGATAGTTCATATCTTCAGAAAGTTGATGCTATGTAATGGGCTTAATTTTAATGCTTTCCCGTCTTCATTAAATTCTTTCAACTTTGATTTTTTACTTCTTATTTATAAATGCTTTCCACAGAAATAATAACTAGTGTTCTCTTTAAATACTTAATATCTTAGTATTATCTTCGTTTTTTAGTGACATATATTCAGTTTTGTCTCTGTTTTTGGAACATATGTATGTGATAGATAAATTTCATATACTGTCATTATTTGTTCTTACTGCTTTTGGTAGATTAATTTGTTAAACCTGGCCTCTAAACTCGTATTTTTAAGTTTATTTTGAGCAGTCGCAACAAATTTTTATTCTAGTTTCAATTCTTGTGGTTTAGTTCCAAAAGTTGCATGGTTGGTATTAGTCCCACATGGATTGTCTTTTCGTACTTATCTTTAATGGTGATCGAAGTACTAAATATTTCATTCGATGGATGGACCACTGCATGACGTCATGGCAATTGATCTTTTTCGGAGGATGAACTGAATTGTCAAGCAGTTCTCATTTACAACTAACCTAGCCTTACAGACTATGAAATGAACTGAATTGTCAAGCAGTTCTCATTTACAACTAACCTAGCCTTACAGACTATGAACTGAACTGAATTGTCAAGCAGTTCTCATTTACAACTAACCTAGCCTTACAGACTATGAATTCGTCAGGAATTACCTGGCTGAGTCAACGACACTGGTTGCAGAATTTGAGAATTTAGTCTAGGGTCTCCGTGATGCTTCCTGGGACCCTCCCGCAGCTTTCAGTTGGATTTCAAACTCGTGTTCGAGCGTGAGAGAATATTTTAGCATGGAATTGGTTCTATTTTCTTTGGTATATTAAAGAGCCGTCCGTGTTCATATTCTTTAACATTTTGAAGTTCCCTCATGTGCCACATTAATATCTCCCAAATGCTTTGTTAAATGACATTTCTCTCATTATTTGGTGATGCATAAATATTGAAGTTCTTTGATCGGTTCTCAATTTTCCTTCTGTGCAGTAGCGTCGAATCATTTCTTAATTGATAGCCTAATTGAATGCGACGCTCTGAGATTGGTTAAAGAGTTCTCAGTTCTGCCCACAACGAACTTTGTTGCACAAGTTCAGCTGTATTGAACTCAACCAGAAATACAAATTTGAATGTATTTTCGACAAGTTTCTGCGTTTATGGTCGGTGTTTGATGGAAACTCACCACAGGACCGCTGTTCATTATGCAGCGGCTGATGCTTTATTGAACCGCCGTAACTTGAGTTTCTGAAGGCGGCACCTTGCAGTAATAATTAACGGTCCTGATCACGCTACTTCCGTGGATCGTGCCGGTCCACAAAGGTTCATTGATCGTAATGTGTGTTCAGTGACACTGGTTTTGTTTTGTTCACAAGGTTGAACTTTGCCTTGCATATCTACTTGAGAGCAGGTGTTGGCAGTGGACTTGCTGCTCTCAGTCGCTCAAGCACGACTCTCACGCTTTCTTGTGGATGAAGTTGATTAAGTGAAGCTGTTCTTAGGAATGTGATAAAGCATTAGAGCGTCAACACCATGAGGCAAGCAGGCAATTCCTGTGAAATTCCTGAATTCTTGCTCCCCAACAAACATGTAAGTAAATAAATCAATGAATAAATAAGTGGATAAAATGAACTCTAATGTCTTTCTATTAGTTTCCATACTTTTTATTCATATTATACCTTAGTGTCTGAGGCTTGCTTCACATACAATAAAAAATTGAGAGGTATGTGAAATTTAGTCTGTTGGTAGGCATGACTGTCGTGTGTGCTGCACGAACTCAGCGAACTCATACCAACACAGGCGTAAGGTATGAACTGTTCATACCTTACGCCTGTGTTAGTCTGGAGTCCCACCTCGCTATCACCGTTACATGAACTACGTGACCTGCCACCGACCACGACCGCTTGCCATCACAAGCCTGCCATTGGAGAGACGGCCAGTCACAGGCAGTGGCTTGTTAGTGCCATATCGTAGTAGTTTATTTTGGAACTTGATTTGATTGCATGTGGTTGTGTTGGTGTGGAGTGCATGTCTCTGTCTCAATCTGTGTGCATTATCGTCGCTCTCCTCATCCATACGCTGGTCTCGAGCTGACCATCTCAAGCTTTTCTTGTGAGTGAAGTAAATGAAACAGCAATAATATTTCTTTAATGGGTGATCGAGCACAGAAAAATTGTGATGTGATCTTAGACAGCTGTGAGTGCTAATTTTGGTTACGAGCATTGTCAGCAAATATTTTTATTTTTTGCGTACTATCGAGCATCGTTTTTACACTAACGAGACTAACTTCAAAGAACTACTGTATAAAGAAAAATGATCACTACAAATCTTCTTCTAAGGGTAATTTGCGAACAGATTCAAAGTGAATTTTCTATACAATTAATAGTCACCAATAAGATGTTAGATAGTTTGACCTGTAACAGGCAGCATGGTCACGACCCGTAACCTGTACACGGCGTCACGGCCCGTAACCTGTACACGGCGTCACGGCCCGTAACCTGTACACGACGTCACGACCCGTAACCTGTACACAGCGTCACGACCCGTAACCTGTACACAGCGTCACGACCCGTAACCTGTACACGGCGTCACGACCCGTAACCTGTACACGGCGTCACGACCCGTAACCTGTACACGGCGTCACGGCCCGTAACCCACAGACGGCGTCACGTCGGTGGTGACTTCAAAAGCTCATCGATCTCACAATGGTGTGCGCAAGTGACCGGTCGCAGCACGACGCTGGTCTGTTTGAGGTGTGCGAATATTTGCTGTGTATCGAACGCTAGCGTGATCACCATGTACGCAGCGCCTACCATGAGCTCTGGACTATCATATACGGTGGAAAAACTTGTAACGACTCTTATGAGGTTGTAAATTGAATTGAGTTTGAATAGTTTATTATTAGAGTTTTTGAGTCTGTACTTATATTTTCGACTGATTCAAGATATCCTTGTTAACCCTTTAGCGACCAAGTGGACTATTCGGTCGCCTTTCACGGTCTTTGGGAGAATTGTTCTAATAATTAAACAGTGAGCAATATGAGGTTGCTACTAGGTTTGAACGCTTCGGCATGTTACAGCGTCGTTCTTTTGGCTGCCTGGCTCTCAGCATGTTTCATTGCATCAGTGTACAGACGGTCTTTGTGAGCTTAAATGTAGAAACTAGAAAAACAAATTGGTCGCTAAAGGGTTAAAGCTAAATTTATTGTGAAAAGCTCATGTCTTCAGTTATGTTTTTCTTACACTGGGAGCGTGTAACACCGGCTTTTTTCTGTCGGTGCATGAATTGGTAAAGAACTACAATGATATACGATGGCTGTTTTTTCAACCTCCAATGGGCTATAAAAAAGGAAAATATACACATCATAACAATTTTATTTCCAAAAGTACTGCAAGATCTTACTTTTTTCGTTGCATAATTGCAAGACGGACACAGCTCGACTGCCCGAGGTACGGGCAATTGAACATGACCTCTACGATCGATGCTCCAGCCATATGTGAGTTACGAAGTGTAATCCGTTTTCTGCAAGCAGGACGTAGTGCTACTTAAGTTCATCTCAGAATGAGTAAAGTGTTCTGTGACAACTTTATGAATGAGAGTAGTGTACGGGAACGGGGAAAAAATTAAAGAAGGGCTAACTGACGGTCATGAAGAAGGTAGACAAGAGCTCAAGCGGTGGTTGACTTGCACCACTCACCATTGTCACTCTGTCATTCCGTGACTACTCTCACTGTCACGTTGTGACCTCTCTCTAGTTCAGATCCCAGAGACACGGTACCGTGTAAACTGCATTCTTAACGTTCACCTGAAATGTTACTAACTCGTGTGAAAAGTACAATTTCACGGTAGAAAGTCTTGTTCGAACATTGCTAAAGTGTTTAACTTGCCATTCTTACCAGAACTTGTGTGATTTTGTGCCAGGAATTTTGTTGGGGCGTTTGCGCTAGGGAATTCCAGCAGCCTCTTCAGTGTGGGATTGTTTTCCCAGCGCACGCACGAGTGCCTCCCATTTGCATGGGGTGCCTTCCCCGCACTCCCCACGCATTCCTTGGCCTCCAGCCTCGTCTGCTGTTCTTTTCCCTAAGTTCCCTGTGGGGCTGTTTCTTTAATACAAACAATGCAAAGGCCTTCATGGCTCAGCAAATCCAAGAAATGTCCGATTCCTTAGCAAGAGAATTTCACAAATTCCTCATATTTTGGGCAGATAAAATGGATCTCTCAATCTCACGGTGCATTGTTCTAAAACAGGAAAACTCGTTTCATATTTTGCGCTAACGAATTTTTAATTCCTGAACAGATGAGAGAGTCTTAAGAGCGATAATTGTGATGAAGGTAAGAGAGGAAGCTTTTTTCCTGCGACTGCGATTCAAAGATGTGCAGTTACCTACATTAACATACATGAAGGAATTTTCTTGGCAGGTTCCTTTTGCACACACTCGGGGTCTTGTTACCTGCGAAATGTGATGTTGTTCCAATTTTTTCACGATGTTGTTCTTGTTTTCCTTGCGTTGAGCCAGCCAACGGACAAGTCTGCATCCATGAACATTGAAACTGAAATTGCACTTTCGCCGCAAACTTTTTCGAATAGAGTTTTGAGTGTTCGCTTTGCTTCATAGAATCGGTGTGCAGGACGTATGTGGTGGTTGCTCCAGTGAAGCTTGACAGCTTTCATTCTTTACTCATTTCTAAGATTGCAGTACAGATCTTGGCTCTCTGTCTGGTGCCACTCTGGCATTTGTTACGACTCAATATGAAAATTCCAATTACCAGATGCGTTCACTAGAAGTGATTGTCATCAAGTGGCTTTTGAGGTATAGGTGTGTTTCTTGAGTTACATTCCGGTAGAAAGGAATATATCAATAATGTTTGCCTCTTCAGTATAGCTCATCTTCCTTGAGCTATTCCTCGTGTTCCAGCACGCATGTAACAGCGAAATATCATCGGTTCCTTATATCTAACACTATCCCGTTTTTATTCATTTTTTAACATTGTGAAGACCTGCATATCGTATCTCCTATACCGGGATTTTTGACTTTTCCATTTAATTTACAATTTGTCTTTCCCTGAAATTTCCCTCTTTGACGTAGCTCTTCGGGCGGCTGTGGGTGATAAATACAATGTTCTAGGTAATCATTAGAGTGGCTACGAGGGTGAAGCTACATCCTATCACTGTTTAAGAGACTACAAATCATGTACGCGGATACGGGACCAACTAAGTAATCATTAATCGTAATTTCAAAATGCTATTAGTGATCCTGTTCTGGGATTGTCTGTTAGGCCCAACCTCGAATATTCTCAGCTGCTTTCCATCAGGTGTGAACAAAAACTATCAGGGGCTTACGTAAGAAGTTTGAGATGAGTCTTATTGAGATAATGAGTTTGCTCAAGGGACTTAGCGCTCCTTTGGATTGTCTTTGGTTTTGTTTTAGAGAATTTAGTCAGTCCTTGCCTTCCAGCCTCCATGATCCTCCGAAGTGTCATTGATTGAATCTACGATCCTCGTGAGAGTCTGTTGTGGGTTTGGGTACGTAACGTGGATACGCTAGCTATTCTTGTATTTCTCTTCTTAATTTCTTTTGTGAGGGACCGACGTACAAACATCAAGTACTAGTGTACGAGTATATTTTATTTTTATCGCGTAGCGTTCCTGTAGCTTGAAAACATTATATCTTATATAGATGGGCGTACGAAATGTTGTATCTTTGTAATCTTGTATCACCTTAATTCTCAGTGTACACAGAGTCTTGTGTGTACATTACTCTCATTTTGATACGGGGATAGTTCTGTGATTGCAGTAATAGTTACCATACTTGTGGCACAGTTGTGGCTACAATAGTAATTTTAACAATCAGATATATAATGAAGTTTTTCCAATTTAATCTTATAAAATATAATATAGAGCATGATATAACACTGTGTTGTATGGTCTCGTATAAAATAATTGTAATAATAGAAATCTAAACTGGCTTTTTAGTCAGGACTAGTTCTTGAAATTAAGCGTTTTTGTTCATTTGACTGGCTGTTGTTTGGGCATGAGTTGTGTTTTAATAAGATTCCTGTTGTTATTTAAATCTGAGCGTGCAAGCAGGAATTAACTCAAAGAGCCTCGACATGCATATCTTGAGGACTAGTAGCGATGAACTGCTTCTCTGGTCAGAGTTTCTCTCGAGCAGTCGCTAACTGCACTCAATACCATAAATATATATGGTACCATAGATGTATGCAGTACCATAAATATATGCAGTGTCATGGATATATACGAGAAGGATGTACCAAAATTACGAGAAGGATGTACCAAAATACGAGAAGGATGTACCATATTACGAGAAGGATGTACCAAAATACGAGAAGGATGTACCATATTACGAGAAGGATGTACCAAAATACGAGACGAATGTACCAAAATCACTGATCCCATGCCACAAAAATGGCCGATACCAAGACTGCCGAAATGCGCTCCCGAAGTTTCCCGATACTTCGGCCCTTGCTTAATTCAAACCAATATTATTGTATGCATAAATTCATGGTAGAGGCTCCAATATTACAGTAGTTATTTATACACCGATCAAGGCCTAGCTGCTCAAGCGTTTAGGATGTGAAATATACAAAATTGGAAACTTTTGTTTCTGGCATAGTTTTTTCTTGGTAAGCAATGCTTCCACTCCATCAGAATAGAATAGAATGAGGCTATAGGAACGAACCTTCTGGCCCATTCTTGGGTCGGATAATTACTTCGATAATTATTCGGTTGTTTACCCAAGTCCCATGCCGTATTTCTAGCCGCGTCAACCATGTCGGCAGCGGGATTCGAACCCGGGTCTTTCCGCTCGCAAGCAGACTCGCTCACCAGTCGACCAAGCTGGTGATGTCGACCAAGCTGGTGATAGTCGACCAAGCTGGTGATAGTCGACCAAGCTGGTGATGTCGACCAAGCTGATGATAGTCGACCAAGCTGGTGATAGTCGACCAAGCTGGTGATTACGAGAAGAATCATGTGTTCTTAAGTGTATATTCTCAGTTCTGTTAGTTGCATACATTCATTTTTATCTTTGATGCCTTCTGTATCATCTTTAATGTTTCAAAAATCCGCTTCCCAATGGCGTCAGTAGCTAATTATTACTCACATACGAATAGTCAATAATTTCGAATGGTCCAGTGATTGGAAGTACATTGTTCGCCATGATCGAAATACATAGTACACTATGATTGAAATCTGGGATTCTCCATGAAGAAACTATATGGTTTTCCATGATTGGAGTACATGGTTCTTCATGAATGAGAGACAGCATTCTCTACGATTGAATTACAGGATTCTTCATAATTAAAATACAGGATTCTCTATGAAAGAAATACTTGGTTCTCCGTGATTGAAATACATAGTTCTCCATCATTGAGGTACTTAGTTCTCCATAATTAAAATACAGGATTCTCCATGAATGAAGTATTTTATTCTCCATGATTGAATTACAGGAAACTCCATGAATAAAATGCATAGTTCTCCATGATCGAAATACATGATTCTTCATGACTGAAATACATGGTTCTTCATGATTGAGATCCATGGTGCTACATGTTTGAGATGCATGGTTGTACGTGATTGAGATACATGGTTTTCCATGAATAAAACACCGCTGCGCATAATATTTACATGTAGGTGCACCAGCGTCTAGTTGCTCAGTAACAGGTTGATGTGTTCAACAAGTGTCAATTCTGTTGCGCATCAATCGCTTTCATTTGTGCGCGGTGCCAGCAGTGGAGATGGTGAGGGTTGGAGTTGCAGTTACTAAACAGTCAATGCAGTGTCTTGAATATTGGACAGGGTTGTGCATTTCTGAGAATGAGGGTGACACCAAATGCAGAAAAAATGCTTTCAAAACACGCTCAATTTCTGCGCTAGGAAGAATTCTAAATATTTTTACGGGTTAATATAGGGAGAAATATCGTCAGCTGCGTAAAAGGCTGTTTCTAATTAAAGATTTTATCCTGTAAAGGGACAGAATGAAGGGTCTCATTTAGAGACATGTAACATGTAATGCAGGCACTACCTAGTGAAGAGTCTCACTAATTATTGGGTCCCATGGAGTGAGGAGTTTCATACATGTGGTAAAGGGTCGTTCTTTTTAGTATTAATGATCCCGCATCTGAGATACGTTGCGCTGAGTTGTTTTCCTGGGTGAGAAGTTCTGCGTCTGGTTTTGTTTTTTGGTTGAGTATTTAAATAGAGGCCTCACTAATTTATCCTTTAAAGAGCTTTTTAGACTATTATTTGTAATCGAGACATGCGCGTTTATGATGTATAATGCTTCATTTTTCTTCTAGCGTACCCTGTCGATACAGCTAGTAATACGAGATTCAACAATTTTTTACAATCGTTAGGTTTGCAATTCCTGCAAGAAGTCAAGACATCTGCAACAAATTTTTGCGTGAGCTTATGAAGAAAAGTTTCGATGGTGCGTACGAGCTCGAGAAGCAACAATTGCACATGTGACGTCATTAGCCGGTCCGTGCTTGATGCTACTGCTGCTGCTGCTGCTGCTGCTGCTGCTCAATCAATACGAGCGACCTGCCCTGCTGCTGCTGCGAGTTCTAGGCTATATTACAGCTGCTGACTCAGCGCCTTGCAGTTCTGGGAAACGTATATAGCTGTTCTCCAGTCACTACGAAACTTGTTCAACGTCTGCAGAAACGCAGCTGTTGAAACGCAGAAACGCAGCTGCCTCTGTAACTTGGGCCTGAGAACCTATGTAGGCTGAGTTCAAGTCTTCATTAGACAGTTTATGGCATCTTTTGTTCTGATCGTGTAAGGTTAAGATTCAGATGTACCAGTGTCGTGTTCATGAGACAGACACTGAAGAGTCGGAGTCGGCAAGTTGTCTTGTGATACGACATCTTGTCGTACACAAACCCTAGACTTGAACCCTGCACGCGCTGAATGTAAGTTACGAACACAACATCAAAAACAACCCTGTCCACAGCCTCAACTTCACGTCTTGACACGTATGACAGTTCTACTTCTAAAGACCTAACACTCTGCAGTGTTTCACGCTACCCACCACACAACAAGCCACTCGGGGTCAACAAGTTCTTTTTGGCTTAGCTATGTTGATTTACTTTCTTATTCAGATATTTTTAATTTAAGTTACCTCCTGCATGAAAGTTTACGACTGTAATTTCTTGTTCATTTTCCATCACGTTGAGATTCACTCTTGTGAAACACGTGTTAATTCGGTGCAGACTATTTAACCTCACCCTTGCAGGTGTTGAGGGCATTCAATTTAAAGCGACTACAAAATCATGATATCCCTAACTTTTGAATGACCTATCTATGTAAAAAATTCAAATATACACTCTCTCGGTCTGCTAGTTCTAACTCAGTAAGTTTGTACTAGGGTATGCTAAGATGTATATCTCTTCTAGTTAATACGGAAATTCTCTACTGCTGAGCAGCATGAATGATACCTGGTAGTCAACATTCAGTGGTTTTGCACAGTCTTTCTCAACCGTTTTTACGCTACTGTTACTTCAGGTCTCAACCCTGCATCACGCTACTGTTACCTCAGGTCTCAACCCTGCATCACGCTGCTGTTACTTCAGGTCTCAACCCTGCATCACGCTGCTGTTACTTCAGGTCTCAACCCTGCATCACGCTGCTGTTACTTCAGGTCTCAACCCTGCATCACGCTACTGTTACTTCAGGTCTCACCCCTGCATCACGCTGCTGTTACTTCAGGTCAAGCAATTGCGTCTCTCAGTTGGAACTGAGGCAGCTGAAGTTACTTGACTAACTTCACAATATTGCGCAAGTTGCCCCGTCAGTTTTTTCAGCGGTAGTGCATTTCACGCGTCCCAGCCGGGCTTGTTGCTGAGTTCTCAAATATAATGCAGCTCCCGTTCCCCTTTTATTCGGGCTGTTAATTAGGGGACTCTCTTCAGAAATTTCAGATGTAGTTCGCGTACTAAATTGTTTGTTTAATTGTATGAAAATTTTGGCGCATAAACTCTGTGTTTAGCTGCCTGGAATGCAGTCCCTGCCAGAAGGGACATCGCTGCAGTTGCAGTTTTAAGGTGAGATTGAACGAATATAACTTGATGTTTCTAAAAAATATCTTGAAAAGCTTCAACACTTCAAAACTCCTAGTTTAATTAAGTTGATGTTACCTCAGCCGTTATAGGAGGACTTGTTGTTTTTCACAAACTGATTGTAGTTGAATCGATGCTCTAAGCTCTCTGTATTGTCGATGCTATTACAAAGCAAGGGATTTGAAGTTCATTTCTAGGATTGCCAAGGACATTTCGGGGGTACTAAACACAGGATTGTTGTTAGGGTAACTAGGATGTGGGTAATATGTGCAGTTACTATCGTGAGTAAACAGGATCATTTCTAGAGTTACTGTGTAAGCTATTACTTCCAGGGTTACTATGCGGAGGATTATTTTTTGGGCCACAAACTTTATTTTCCGCCCAAAAGTTGCTGGCCATTTGGTTCGTGTGTGTGCAGCCATGCATTCTTTTAAGCCATTCAGAATACCGTGTTGGTCCATGTTTTTCCTCCTTCTGTTTACAGGGAGTTCCCAGTTAACGGTATTTCGACTTACGGCAACTCGCCTTTACGAACGAGCGCCCATAAATCCTATTAATTCATGTTCCGCTTTACAGCGATCCGTTCGTAGCTTGCGAACCAAGCGTAGTCCTAGTTATTTTGCTCGTGCGGCTGAATATTTGGTAACGCGACGCATAAACGAGGAAGATGCTCACTCAGGACGCCATATTGGATTAATATGGCGAGATTTGTAGAAAGTAAAAACCACACAATCCAGAAGGCAAAATGAAACTCAGCATAATGCAAAAATGTCATTTTAATGAAGCATAAGTAAAAAATTACATCCGAAACAAAATAAACTAGTCTATATTTAGTAGCATAACCTTTCTGTGATTTGACACCCGCAATTTCTTCGGCTTTCTCTCGATTAGTTTGCGAGAGAACTCCGGTGAAAGGGCATTCCACTTTTCTTTCATTTTTATCCACAGCTCATCAGGATTACGAATATTATCGTTGCGTAGCTGTTTGATGTAGTGCTTTACGTTTTCAATTGGATTGAGGTCTGGTGATTGTGCATGCCAGTCCAAACATGGAATATTATGCCCCTGGAGGAACCTTTTGACATTGCCAGTTGTATGAATGAGGGCATTATGCTGCATGAAGATGGGATTATCTTCTACATTATCACCAAAATAGGCCACAACATGTGCGTCCAACATATCAATGTATTTGGTCGAATTAATTCGACCGTGTAATCGAACTAGACGCCACTGGAAGAATTAATCGATTTTTCTGTTTGTAAGTAATATGGTGTAGGTAACTGTTGTTTTCGTGAAATAGCCATAAAACAAGTTGTGATTATTATAACTATTATTATTAATATTTTTTATAAATGTTATTATCACTATTATAACAATTTTTTAAAACTATTATTGGTTTAGATTATTTGTTCATTCATAATGGTGTTAAAGGTGTTCGGGCAATTTGCGGACTGAACAGTGGATTCACGTGACTGCACAGTTCAATCTCTGGAACCAGCTTGCATTACTTCTACGTGAGTCAGGAACACTTATAGAAGCCTCAACACACTTCTTTTTCAAACTTGGTCAGCTTTCAGTCTACGGAATACATTTCTGTTTAGAGTACCATTTTTCCTCGTTCTCATTATTAATGTTTAACCATCTAATGCTAACACGAGATGCTCCTGGAGTCCAGTTACTGATTGCTTAAATCCACAACAACTTTCTGCTGTCAGAGACACCACGCACTGAGCGAGGACTTGTCTCAGCTGTCTGAATACATCTGCCTGTGTCACACTGGAGTATCTAACGTGGTCACTGCAGTCGTCAATCGCTCAGCGCAATTACTTCATAAGTCACTTGTGCTCTCTCTTTGTCTATCATCACATTTCAGTACACTTCCGGGAATTTTCGTATATTTCACCAAAAAGTTGGTCACCTTTCATCTATAAAATAAGACTGAAAGAATAAATATCAATCACGCACAGGCACCTCAATCCCGCACATATACCTCAATCAGACATGGAGACCGTGAGTAATGCAAAATCGGAGGAAGGGTTGAAGTCATACAGTCGTCCATTTTTACGCAATAATTACGTGACTCTCATTACAGAATAATTGTATGACTCATTATACAAGATAATTATGGGATTCATGCTACGTCGTAATTATACGCTTCGCTGTGCACAATTATTATAGAATTTGCGGTAAGCAAGAGAGCATTACACCTGAACGACTTGTACACTTTTTGTAGGTTAATTTAGCTTCGGTTCAACGCTCCATACTTCAAATAATTGATAAAAGTTAGGTACTTATTTCTTGCGGACACTAATGGCCTAATCAAAAATACTTGAGTAAAGCTAGTAGTCAGGCACCAGCTGCTGCTTAACACCGCCTAGGCTGACAACTCAGCTTCAAAGCAAGGTTTTATTATTGTTATGATAACTTGTTTCATATCCACTGATTGTTTTTGAATATTTTAATACGACAATCCAGTCATATTTTAACGTCTATAGACACGTTCATAGACATTAATTATAGGAGTCACTTCCTATTTACCTTGCATCCGTTCATCCTTCACTTGTATGGGCGTGGGCATGTCCCATTCATGAAACTTTTAATCTCGGTAATGCTTCCTTATTGGCAAAGGGCGATGTGGGACACGATATCTTAAACTGATTAAATGAACATTACTATCTTAGTTCTCCATCATAACGGGACTTGAAAACTGCTACGAGAGGCAATTTGTGTTGGTTTTCTGTGTGCTCGTCACTGTGAAGCTCTGCTGCTAGTTGTCTTCAAAATTAATATGATTTTTAATTCAATAATTTGGAATTAAAAACCATTAACGGATACAAAATAATTAATTGTTCGAAAAATATATTTTGACTTAAATAAATACGGATTTAAGATAGTTCATTAATAACAGTAAGTAAATAATAGTTAATTAATTAATAATGATGTTTTGTTAGAATAATTACTTACATGCTATGACTCACTTTATTTTAAAAACCTAAAATGCCTAGGTACATAATAATGATATACGGCCTATCTCATATCAAATAAATACTCAACAACCTCGAACATAACATTTAATATTTATCGTAAAATAAATACGTGAAGTTTCGATCCTTGAATGCATTAATTCTCTCCTTTTTTATTCCTTCCAGTCTTCGGTGTTGTTGTCGTCGATAAATGTTTTCCAATTTATTTCACTGTATCCTGTACTGCCTTTTTCCATACGCTATTAAATCTACTAAAATAGGTGGAGAATATCACAGGTGACTGAAGTTGTTGCTTATGACAAGACGGAAGGTCTGTTATTGTATCATTCATTTCGAATTTCCTTACAAAAGGTTAAAACTAGACAGTGCCTGTGGAAATTCCACGATTTAAATTTGACCAATTCAAAATTAATATAAGGATGAATGCACTAACGATTTGCAACGAATTATTCTATTTTAAATTAACACTTTTCATTAATTTCATTCAGAACTTCCTTTCTGCATCTTATCTACTGATAACATGGCCCAGATAGTACCCGTTGAAATTCCTTGGTTTAAAAGTGATAAAATTAAGGATCTATGAAATATAATACATTTTTCAGTTTTACCAGTGAATATTTTCCATCAATTTATACAGAACTTCCATTCTGTATTATATCTACCGATAACATGGCCGTGTAAGGAATAAAAGTTAATAACAGAAAAAATACATATTTTATAGTAATACGGCGCCTTTCGTATCCAAAATACAATGTCTATAATACATGTATACCTGTTCTGATTTTAGTTCAATAATTTTTCTTCAGTAATAGATAGTAAGTAATGGGACGTACACACACACACGCAGAGAGGTAAATGGAGATATGGCGATACGTGTTAAATGGTTGGGGTGAATAATGACATGTCTAATTTATTTATTAGTGATTGATTTAACGCATATAAAAAACGTAAAAGTTTGTCTGCCTATTTTTAATTGCATGATGATTCATTCTTGATGAGTTCTTTGCTCTCTCATGATTTACGTAATATTGGTTTCAATGCATGGTTTTTCTGCATGCTGTCCTACCATTATATTTCAATTAATATTTGTAATTAACACAATTTGATTAAATGCAACAAACATACGTAATTGCAGTAGAGGGACTCTAATCCTCTGAATACATGATATGTTAAAAGGTATTCCCGGTACTTCTTTTCAATAGCAAGATGAGGTTAATGATACACACGAAAAGATTTAATACATGTTATTCTAACTTCACGAGATGCGAAATGTGAGTCATCTACCACATTTTGCTCCTTCTCGGTGTCGACAGAGGCTGAGGTGTGAGCTTGAAGAAGAGTGACAACATTTTGAATCGTTTTATCAAACGGGATGTCATAGTTCATTGCCAAGCGCACAGTTTCGTCGAACTGAGTATACAATCTCAAACCATTGTTGGGATGAAGTGTCGTAAACAGTGGTACACTAATGCCGTTCTTGAACGCACTGAGCTTTAATGAGGAACACAAAGTGAGCTTGTTTTCGACAATCACAGACAGGCTGCACTCACTGAAGTTGTCAGTCATGAAAAAACACACAAGCCTTTCTTTCGATCTTGAAATAATCAAGTTCTTGTACTGCTTCTGCAGGTTACGTTCAAGTTTGAAAGCATCAAATGAAGTAATCCTATCTTTCTGAAGAAAATACTTCAGTTGTTGGTCTTCCACTTTCGCCGGGTGAGGTGTAAGTTTTGGAGATAGCAGACATGAAGCAGGCACATTGAAGATACTGGGAGGGATTCCAGGTCGCATAGAACCACCACGCAATTTGGTCAAAGATGGGTCAGCACCCCAATGTATCTCACAAATGAAAAACTTGTCTGGATTAACAACAAAGTTTTCTCGAGGTGGAAGAACATCAAGCCGCTTCTGTCCCTCAGACTGCTCTTTCAGCAGGCGAAACACGCGGGGCCTGTTCTCCTTATTGTAATTACCCCGACAGTTGACAACCCCACACTTGTTCGGCACTTTTAATACCTATAATTAGCAATAAACTTTGTAAACAAACAGTATCCACTTAGAAATGCAGCAATGTGCCTCGAAACAAACAATGATGTCCGATTCAAACGGAGCGACAGACTACGACAATGTTCGCACTGCGACAGTTGGTGACTAACTGAAATCGGTGAACTGGCCTCCGCTAACGTAGCCCACTATATGATCGCGCACGTCCTGTTTACAGTAGTCCTTGCTACAAATACAACAGCCCGACCTTTTCAAGTGCAGGCCCTTTGTCTGCGTTGCTGGTTCTACGTAACTGTCTCTATAGTTTTACACCTCTAACAAAATCAACACTTCGAACCTTCTCAAGTGTAGGCGCTCGTTTGTTTCCCTTCCCTCGAATTTGCCTTTCGGTTAACCTCTCAACACTTGATACCTTCAGCTTGAGAGTATCACGACTGAGAATTCCTCGTGTGATAACACTCCACATACATATACTTCATACATCGCCTGGAATATGCAAACCTATGAATATCCATAACTACTATGACAGAGATATTCTGTCTATTATAGATGTAGATAAAATAAATGCGCTTAAACGTCAGTAATTTCCGAGAGTGTAAAAATTGACCATTCATACTTGTGCTGTAGGAGTAGCAAAGTATACCATGACTTGTAGTTCTGAGACCGTGTTTAGAGCGCAAGGGAAATTTTTGGACGCGCTAGAAACTCGGGCATCAGCGGCGGAAGACATCCGTTGAAGGGACGTTCCGCTGGCGGGGTTTCATTAAAACTTCAGCATTGGTTGCCTGATCGATCATTGCCTCTACCTTGTATGCTCTCGGTAACAGAGCCCTGCACAGCGCGCGAGTCGCCTTCAAGCAAAAGGCAACAGTGGTACACATTGTAGCAGTTACTAACTATTACTCCGTTTCTTCGTCATTATTATTTCAGGCCAATGGCTTCCAACGTTCCTAATTTTAGTGCTATTTTATATTTTTCCTGCTTCGTGAGGCCAATTCAGTGCCAGCTAATTGTAAGACTTCGTTCTGGACTGACTGCTTGAGGTACGGAGATTGTTGTCTGCAATGTCTTCAGTGGAAAAAATGAGCATATTTCTACAGGAAGAAAGTTTTTTCATTTCTCTCATTTCCATATCTACCTGGCGCTTAAAGGTAAATCGTTCAGCGTGCTAGAAGGAATTGAACCTTGTAGTCACGCCAGCCAGTCGTTGAGTCAGCATACAAGCCCACTAAGTCACTAGGAAATTTGTTTATTATACAAATGTATGAATCTCTATACGATCTCAGTTCACTCGATAGTAATATTTACTACTTCTGCATTCAAGTATAAACAAAATATTTTTATTTTTCAATTATTTCATTGTGCGGCACTCGAGTTACTTGCTAACTGCAGCCAGAATTGTTCATCGTAGTGTCCTTTATTAAACGGTTTGTAAAATATTCACAATTATTTGTTTCTTTCGGATTCTATTCAGCTGGTACGACTGAACTCTGTGCATCTTGACCGAGTAACCGTTTCTTGATTTGCCTTCAGGCAAATTCCAAGGCATTCTTATGATAATATTGTCTTTCTTTCCAGGATATGAGCAAGGAGTCCCAGCTCTTTGCCTCGAGACTACCTCTCACAGACGGTGGCAGTTACAGCGCTACCTCACGGGCTTGAGCGCTGCTGAAGAGCGTCGTGTGTGCCTCTGAAGGCCGGACCTTGTTAAGAAATGACGACATGCTTCCCATGAGACGCAGTCGGGTTATGTTTTAGCGAATCGGTTTTTTCAGTGAGAAACGCTTCCTGTGGTATGCTAATAACTTTCACGTAGCTGTTGTTACGTCCGTACTTCGCATCGAAGTGTTGTTTTAGCTTGCCCTGGTGTCTAGTGTCCCTGACTACCTTCTTATGATTGCCATGAAGGTGTTCCGCCGTGGTCACCTGCGCCTCCTGACGCTGGGAGGCGTGGCGTTCATGGTGCTCCTGTACGTGTACTTTCATTCCTCGTCTAACGAGGCGCAGAACACCTCGTTACCAAACAACGCCCTAGCAGGTGGCAACAACCCAATGGCAGGTGGCAATAGTGGCGCGGACTCTGGAGATTCTGGTGATCCATCTGCGCGAGGAAGCGAACAGCTGGTTCGCAAAGATATGGAAATCAGTTTGGCAGCAGCTGGTCTCATGATCCCCAATGACCAGTGTCCTGCTCTGCGTACTCCAGTCACCGACATCAACTCCGTCTCTCAATTTCCGAACTTCGAGTTTCAGGTGAGCAACGCATTCTCAGTGTCACGTTGCATCTGGCCTGCAAGGTCCCTTCGAATTTGTTGATCCTAAGTTGTAAAAACCGATGTTTTATACCATAAAGCATTAACTATTATAAATATGATTGTTGTGCTTACTGAGGGAGTGAAATAGGGCAGGGAGTTCTTATTTTCTTTGGTGTGTACTCGTATAATCAATTTAATTATTATAGTTTATTGGTGCCTCGCCTAATTCTTTGTTGTGTTCAGCTGTTAGTGGTGAGCCAGTTGTGCTCATATTGATCCTCTTTCTCCTGCGTTTTATTTTTGCGAGATGCTAGGTTTGTTTGTCGCAGATTACAGTAGGATGGCTAACTAGTCTTGCCTGAACCTCCCATGCTCCCCAACACTGACATCAAGAGCTGCTTTAGCTTCAACTCTCCAAAAAGTTCACTAGTGTTGTTGATCTAGTTCGTGGTGTACTTAGATGCACATGGATCCATAACCCGTGTACTGTATAGATATTTCGCTTGAACAATCTCTGCAATGGATTGGTTCCCTGAAATCTTGACACGCGATCCTCTATCGTCCATGTTCATATTTCCTCTTTATCGCTGAGAAGAGCTTCTCTCATTATCAGGGAACTTTGAGGTTGTTAATTCCCTCCGAGTGAACCCACAGCGCTCATTTAGCGTTCGCTCGATGCTTGCGTTAGGCTTCCCAGGTTACTAATTGCATAATTAGGTTCGTCTTTCTCTTTTCGAAGTAGAAACTACTTGACAAGACTTGTGTTCGCTGAACCTTTGAATTCTATTGTTGCTCAAGAGCGATTGTCAAGCGTGTTCTTCGCGCGCTCCTTCTTATTTTTTCAACCGTCCTCGGTAATAAACTTTGCTTCTCATGTTGTAGTTGTGTTGTGTTCCTGTAGTGCTTTGCTTATTCATGCGCGAGATTTACTTACTTATGCGAAAAATATTTTTACTCGTTGCATTGAGAAAAAATTGGTTTTCGATCGGTTTTCTGTTTCTCATGAACACCATTATCTACATATATATAATTGAGCGGAAGTTTTGTTTATTTCATGAGGGTTCACGTATAGAGTATGCCATCAGAACAGTCTTGATCATTGTAACACGCATTTCTTCAGTTCAATTGTCGATTTCTTTGCTCGTCACACCGCGCTTGCGTCAGCATTTTCTGCTAATTGAAGTGAAAAGCAACAGCCTTCACTTCTCAATGAATTTCCTATAAAATTCCTCCTCTTGAAACTTATGTAAAACTTTGAAAAAAATTGATTTTTAATGACTTTTAGGAGCACCAGTTTGATATAAAATCTTTGGAGCTAACGTCATTGGAGAATATCGTAAGGAAAGCCTGCTTGAGGTGACTGGCTTACCTGCGCGAGTGAGTGTTAGAACAAATTTTTAACGATTAAGCGCAATGGCAACTAATGAGCGCTGATTATTGGTAATTCCAATACTTTGAGGGGTTCAAGCACGGACCTAAGTCTCACAAACCCATCTTGTTCATTTTGGGGTTATTGTTCATTAAGATATGTCTGCTTGACCTAAGCATGCAATTTAAATGATAATCATGTTGCCGTTCATTTGAAATTTGTTTGTATTTCTTCGTTAAATGTTGATTTTCGACTTGTTCGACTTGATGCCCGGAATTTAGTGTTTTAAGCAAATGAGTTCGTAATTGTTCACGCGTAATGTTCTATTTTTATTGATGTTTACACATATTGTTGTTCATTATTATCATTATTTCATGGTGTATTTAACTCACGTTTAGTGCTCCCCGTCTGTTGTCCCCTATAATCATTTAATTCTCAGTAACATTGTTTGTAATTGTAATATTTGGTATCGCAATGCATAACACAATTTCCATCGTATAATTCTGCAACAATTGACAATTGGTGCAATTAATACCTCTGAAAAATCTTCCGCGTTTTGATGATTGATTGTCATTAACATAATGTATTCACTGTAGCAAACGCTAGGAAAGGAAAGAGCTCTGTACAATAGAAACACACTATTTCAAGAGAGGGTTTGTGCAGGGAAGTGTTTGAGGCGTCTAAAAGTATAAACAAGACCATGTCACAAGTTACTCCTAACTTGCACTTGTGTTCGTAGTGTCATGTTCGTCTCACAAGGTCAAAATATAGTGTTGAACAGTTGTTGAGTTCCCATCTTGTTCACCACTAATTGCTGGATAATTCGTTGACACTTCCTTCATGACTTCATGTAAACCCATCCATGCTGTTATTGTAATCTTGGAATAAGCGTTTCAAGTTTTCGCTACATCGTGATAAATTTACTCCATTGATTATGTGAAATATTATTGTAATAGATTCATTAATTACCTCTTCAGCCTGCGTGGATGCGGGGTCGAGAGTACTGGGATACAAACTTCGAAAAGCGATACCTCAAGCGCCGCTCTAAGTGGAAGAAGCTCCCGCTCAAGGTACGTCAGTCATCGCACACTTGCGTTTATTTTGTTTGTGCTTTAATTGCGTATCACGAAACTAAACAGCAGTGCCTCTACGTGCAATATCGCAGTCTTTGCTTCGTTAATTACGTTGATGTGTTTGTAATCTTTTTTTCCTTCAGTTGTTTTTTGTTCGTTATGACTCCCGATTTTTTAATTAAAATTAGAAGTACACTGCGTATCATAGCTAATGTGCAAATTTTAAACCTCTCTTAAACCGTGCGATTTCTCGTGCCTAGGTCTTTATTAATTAATATTAATTCATCTCTATGTTTATGGACGTAAATATCGTTGCTTTATGTTCATGATTGTATGTTTTCCTACAATTTATTTAGCACAGTCTGAAATAGAATATTTACCACGTGTAAAAACCTAATGAAGACTAAAATGATAAAATTCTTTTTAGGGATTTCAGTGCACAAAAAAATGAATCATTCGTACACGGTAAGTAAAAAATAAATGTGTATTTTGAATTTACTCTAATCCTTTTTGCATTATGGTCAAGCAGTTTAAAGGACTAAGATCATTCATAAGAACTTGGTCACAAGATTTATTTACCCCTATATTTATTTCTCAAAGTATCCTCCATTACATTCAATATTTTTTAATTCGACGACCGAAGCTCTGGATAATCCTCTTCAGTTTTCAGCGCTAGTTGAACAGATTGCTCGACGAATTTCTTGTTTCAGTTCATATAGAGATAGAATATTTTTAGAAACATTCTTTCACGTAACCCCTAGGGAAGAAGTCAAGCTGAAAAAGTTTGAGTAATTTGGCTAGCGGAGGAACTCCACTCTTGTGCGAAGTTAGAAAACACAGAAAGCAAGTTATTAACATGACGATGCATTCCGTCGAGGTATCAGTTGGTGCATCATCTTGCTTTACCAAAGCCCTGGCAGCCTTTTATTCCTAAAAACTTTCTTAGCATTTCGAAGTAACTTTCAGAAATCACTGCACCGGCTTCCCCAGTTTCGACATTTTCAAAAACGAATCATCATGAAATTTCGAGGATTCAAGCTACACCACACATTTATCTGAGGAGAGTACAAAGGTTCACCAACGCTGTACTGTTCTTTGTTCGGCGACCATTTTTGCTATTTTTGTTTGTTAGGTACATAATTTAAGCAAATACTGCATATACCTGTGAAAATCATATTGTTGAAATTAATTTCTTCATTTTCAGCCATTTGATTGAAATCCTGAGAAAAAATTAAGCCTTATAATCTCATATTTTTTTGGCAGCATCTGCCGTACTTAACGTCTGAAGGACTTTAGGTAGACATCTGCCGTATTGATGTTTCTTACCGTTAATTTCTTTTGGTTAGTTTATGATTTCAATTTTGTAGTTGATCTAGAATTATCTTTTTCTAGCAGGGATTTAATTTCACCAATGTTGTTACGCATCCTTCTTGTTATTAACATATCAGCAAAACATTGTTTGCTATAAATTTTTCTCCGGTCAGATTGACAGTTGTTATATTATTTCTGACATATTTCATACAGTTCTGGGGTCTGGCTTGAATTCATGGGTATTGTTGAACTTCCTTCTGGTCCTCATGACCGATCCTGTCTTTGTCATTTTTTCTATAAAAAATTTCCATGGGACAAACGACAAGCGTAGTTGCTGAAACATTAATGAGATGTTTATTATATTACTGCACAGCCCATACAGAACTATAGCGTATATCACATACAGAAAGGTCTCCAATCTGGGGAAACATCTTACTTACATTACAGGATTGGCGCTCTAAACCTTTTCAAAGAAAGTCCCTTGCGCCTCCACAAACTTAGCCTACGGTTCCTTCCACCATCAAAAAGACCTGGAAGGCTACTTTTTAGATGGTCAACTCCACTGTCTTGTTAGCATTATCTCCTCTTTACTTCAAAAGAGAATCAATTCAATGGCTTCTTGAATTGTGGAAACAACCAGAAATCGCAAGGAGCCATGTCTGGAAATTTGGGAGGCTGGCGAACTACTGGAATTCCATGTTTTGTCATGAAAACCTGAATCAGGATACTTTCCTCCGACAGTAGTTTCGGCTCAAATTTAGCAGCCACTATGCATGATCTCATCAATCGCGTAAAGTTGCATGTGCGGAACCTTTGATGATTCCAACTCTCTGGGCTGCCTCTCGTACGGTCAAACGACGATCTTCCATTATCAAATTTTTCACCCCTCAACAACAGCGTATTCAAACTTTAATGAATATTTTACCATGAAAAGAACCTCGTTGCTGCAGGTATTAAAATTTCAGCAGTGTCAGGATTTATTCTCATGGCTAAACAGACATCTTGTGTGCCAATCTTGTATTTCTTGAGTCACAAACATGAGTCTCCTCAATTAATTCAACGGAATTGAAGCACTTGGTGGAGAGTGTGGCCGCTATCTTGCCATCCTCTGGAGCTACCAGCCTTCATAACTCGTATGATGTGCGTCTTGTGCTGGTGCCCAGACACTGAGGGCAAATTCTATTTATCTATCACCCAACCCCAGCTCCTTTCCTCGGGTCCGTTTTGATAACCTGACAATCGTTGCTGAAGAGAACTTTGTAAAGAAAACTTATCCCCACAGCCTGCCTGCAGCATTCATTCCTGCTGCGTGCGCTGTCAATGACCGTTGTGTCGGGATGCATTCACCGTAATGTGGCATCTGCTAGGTCTTCACACGTGCACGTCTACATAAATTATTAATCCTTTTATATTTCTTGCTGCTTATTTTGGGATTCCTATTTTGTGCAAAAAAAATTATAAACCGTTTTTTACGTTTTTACAAACGAGTCTAGCATAACACATTACTTTGTAAGTGACACCGAACTGGCCACTATAGAATCGTTTTTGCATAAATTAAGGTGGCGTGCTGTGCAGTTCTGCTTGGTTACTTCAAAATTGCTCGGGACTTGCCAATTTACACCAGTGCTTTGAAGTAAAGTTTAGAGGTTCGTTCACTATCCTTGGACTTCAAAATTTAGCAGACCTTCAACTCACATTTATGTACACCCCAACACGGTTACCTCTCATTGCTTAGGAAGTTTACACTCACATGTGTTGCCCATTCACAACTGTTACTTTCTTGGTGCATTTCCCTGCTTCTAGTAGTTTCGTAATTTGTCAGACAAAGCTTCGAAAGGCTTGTGTTTATGGCGCATTGACAATGCATGTGTAAAGTTATTCCGAGTGCTCGCATTGTAGCTGAGGACGGAGAGGAGACTTGAAGGCCACGCTCCTCGTAAGGAACTAACGAGCGTAATTTGATGCCGCAACTTTTGCTACGAGAGCCCGTAAAATGTCCTTACCTTAGTTAGCAAAGTCTCTAATAAGATCCCGCATGTTTAGGGGCTCCTTCGTGCAGGCTTCCAGCGCGTGCGTGGTGCTTACTTACAATGGCACGTCGTGTGTGTTCTGCAGACTAATGGCCAAGTTTACGGATGCTATTTAACACAAACTTACCTCCTGTGACTCAATGAGATACATGTGCGTGGGACTGCACGCCAGCTTGCAATAAATACTGTTTTTTCAGTCACTCTTTTTTTCCTTTGGAAGAGTATATATTTCATAGATCATAACATGCATCTGCCTCACAAATGAACCTTCACTGTTTTCTTTACGATATAACTTTATTTCATTTCTTGCATTTATCTAGTCTGCTCGTAGTAGACTGAAGTTTGCAGAGAATCAGTTTGTGAACATTGAATATTTATTGAGTCCCTGCACGGGTTGTGCTGCTAGACCACGACACCTGCAGATAACAAGTAACATGTAAGCGCAAGTTCATCAGTGTGTGTGAAAACATTCATTGAATACAGAAATATTTTCTCCAGTGATTGAATCTTGTGTTGTTTAACAATATAAATTGTATACATTCTACCCTGTATGTATGGCAGAACAAAAACGGACTTCTTTATTTTGTTTTATGCAACTGTTCGAAGGTCGTCACTTCCACGATGTGATTACAAAGTAGCCCAGAAATCAGTATTCAAATTCTAGCAGATGTGTTGAAAAACTAACAACCATCTTCCTAGCTAGAAATAACCAGGCGGAAAATGTCCAAGCAAATGTTCCTGTAAGGAATATCCTAGTTAAGAATATCTTAGAAAGAGATACCTTTGGAAGCAATGCTCTAGAAAAAAATATAATCACTAGATATGACCTAAACTGCAACTAAGTTTCCCTGCTGTAATTCTGATCTCCACATCTGTATAAAAAACGAGAAGTTAAGAGCTTGCAATTGTTCACGTTAAAAATTGAGTCGAATTTATGTGAGAATGTTTTTTACAATTTTCAAACATCAACAATAGGTATTACTGCAAATCTGAAAAGCTGAAATCTGAACTTCTAAACGCTTGCTTGCAACTAATGTTGCTCAACTGTGCGTGAAATCAATAAAATCAAGAAGAGGGTTGGTAGAATTACTATAATCAAAGTATTGTGTCAGTAATATATGTATGTCCATATATCCTGCCAGTTTTATATAAATTATAATAATAATAATTATAATAAATATTATTGTGATTGCGTGGGGATATTATCCTCAGCATGTGACGTGCAAAAGCAGCTCGGTACAGAAATAGAAATCGGGACTTAGGCTTGAGGTCGTATTTCTTGAGTGAAGATAGGAGACACGGATTAACAGGTATATAAATAGATTGTGGAGTTTTAACAGTTCCTAAATAGCCTAAGATATTGAAAACCCTAGGGTATAATTAATAGGATTGGTAACAAAACATTTGCTCCGTAAGTCATTAAAACGAGGCGCCGAGCATCGCCCTAGTTAAATACAAATCTGAATCATAAACCATAATTATTTTGTCTGCTTGGAAACACAAACAAAACTCAGCCCGAATCAATGCACATAAACGTCAATGCCCACCGCTCGTTTCATTGTTTTTGTTATGCTATTACTGTCAGTGTGGGATGTGTGCCTCGATGTAGACTTGCAGTGAAGTGCAATGAGGGTTCGAAGATAGAAGCATTCAGGACATGATATAGCAAATGCTTCGTATACCAAACACACATTTACTTCTGTGGTCAACTCGAAATGAAGCATTGAATGAAGTCTTTCTTCAAGGTTACTACCGGTGATTTTCTTGTTGAAGATCCCGCGAAATCATAATGAAACATTTACATAAAAAATATATCTTTGTACTTGTGTGGGCCATCGCTGCTAAAAATACAGGAAAACAGTCGCTGTTGTGTACTGACGCAGTTTTAAATCGCCAATACAGGGTTTGAAACGACAGAAGAATTGAGCAGAAATAACGCAAAGTATAGCCTTTGAACGTCACCACAATAGAGTATTTGAAAGGAGAAAAAATTGAACTTTGGTCGAGCTCACCACCTCAATATCGGGCAGGGAGAGAGGCTCATCTCTGACCCACGAGTGCTCTGCAGCCCAAATTGAAATCTGCTCGCCGTTATAGCGAGGATGATCGCAGCCTCTATCGAAAACTGCGGCTCTTAGATGTGTGATACTGCAGGCTGGTGTGTGTGATACTGCAGGCTGGTGTGTGTGATACTGCAGGCTGGTGTGTGTGATACTGCAGGCTGGTGTGTGTGATACTGCAGGCTGATATGTGTGATGCTGCGCAAGCTGGAGCGATGTGCCACGTTCTAGAATGTTAACTAGTTCGAAGAGCCACGTGGGCGCCACAGCCCAGTAGTTCATGAGTTTTATTACTACGGAGGAGGAGCTGCGGACTGCGTCTCTTGAATATGAGCTCATTGTGACGACAACACTGCCTCAGATCTGGCACGGCCAGCAGTTCTTGCCCTGGTGAGCTCAGTGTGTTGCAATACTAGTGCTCAGAATGCTGAGCAGTTCTATGGTGGCTCCTGGGTCGTTTGCTGTGTTCGTCCTGGTGATGAAAAGCTTCATTTGTACCTCGCGTTTGAGTTCCATGGCTGCTCAAAAGGAAAGACCCAACATCCACTCAAGATTTTTTAATGGTGTTCGTCCTCGTGTGTGTCTTAAGCTGATATTCTGGTCCTGTGATGAATCCTACGCTCTCTGCAGCAGGCCCTATACTTTCAATCATGAAACCTCATACTGGCTTCAATTTCAGGTTCGAGTAAGTTTTTTTAATATCCCTTGTTTCGATAGTTCCTTTTTTCTTACACGTTTTTCCTAAGCACTCCTGCCCTAGTATGGTTTACCTTTTAACCAACTTCCCTTCATTTTTTCTGTGATGGGTTTTTTAACTCTAGTAGCATCTCTTTTTCCCAAGCGTGTGTCTGTTTCCTGTCAAATGATAATAATAATAGTCTCCTTATACATATAATAGACGGTGTATTTCCATCTCCTCTCTTTCTCTCTCTCTCTATCTGTGTGTGTCCGCCCCATTACTTCCTATCTATTACTGAAGAAAAGTTATTGAACTGAAATCAGAACGGGTATGCATGTGTTTTAAGCATTGTAGTGTAGATACCAATAGCGCCAGATTGCAATAAAATACACCATTTTCCCTGTTATTGACCATCTTCTCCTACACGGCCATGTTATCGGTACATAAAATACAGAATGAAAGTTCTGTATACAGTCATGAAAAATATTCAGGTTCTGATAGTACCACGGGTGAAACTGAAAAATGTAATCTATTTCATAGATCGTTAATTTTATCATTTTAAAATCGTGGAATTTCTACTGGTACTATCTAGGCCATGTTATGAGTAGATAAGATACAGAATCGAAGTTTTGTAAATATCCAAGAAAAATATCTATTTAAAACAATAATTCGTCGTAAATGTTTAATACATTCGTCTTTATAATCATTTTAAATTATTGAAATCTGTATCCGTGGAATTTTCACGGGCACTATCTAGTAATAACAATAATTGGTTCATTTTGCTTGTACTGAATGCTTGTTGCACTGATGATTGACAAACCATTTTAGGCATAGTACTCAGGTAGCATTCATGTATACATGAGCTTGGATCCTGAAACTTTTCAGAGTCTATTTCTACAAATAAGAATAGGAGTTCTGTATATATTCATGAAAAATATTTATATTCTGATAGTACCACGAGTAAAACTAAAAAAAATGTATTTATTTTATAGATCCATAATTTTGTCACTTTTAAATCAAGGAATTTGAACGCGTACTATCTGGGTCATGTTAATGGTACATAAAATACAGAATGGAAGTTCTGTATAGATTAATGAAAACTTCTCATTTAAAACACAATAATTCGTTGCAAGTCTATAATGTATTTATCTTTTTAATTTCAAATTATTCAGATCCAAGTCGTGGAATTTCCACTATATAATACACTGTTTGTTGCTTGCTTGCTTGCTTCGTCCGTCTCCCTGTCACGCTGTTAAAGATTTAGATAGGAGAAAATTCTGTACGTATTGTAAGCTCTGTATTGTAAATACCAAAGGCACATCCTTCAATGTGGAAGCTCCTTCGCGAAGCCTGTGTCCACTGACAAATCAAACGAAAAGTCATTGAGAAACACATGAATTTTCACGTGTGGGTTTACTAGTATTATAATAACCGTCAGCCGTTCTTGGTCGTTTTTGACCCTGTAACAGTGAAAATTATATTCGAGGAAAAGCCTGATAGCAGTCCTCATACATCGACCTAAAAACCCCAGCAGTCTTTGACTTAGAATACACGCTCGATACAGGCGTGTAGTACGTAAAGCCCTCTGTGTTCGTACGAATCCCATTAGAGACTTGGAGTCGGTGTGCCTATTAACAAGCCATCGTTTGAGTTCAATCCTGCACACCCTAAATGTGAGGAAAGTCAAGAAGACTTCAAGTGTATGAGAACTACGGCACAGATATAAAATCAAAGTAACTATCAACAAGGACGTCGACCATAAGGGAATTCCTTCATCGATCTTGATTGAAAGAGGATTTCTAGCAAGTCATCCCATAAGTTCTGTCCGAATTTTCATTCAGGAGACACCCACTTTGCAAGTTTAGAAACTTTTCCAAGTTTTTGAAGATGATGATGAACAGTTGTATGGTTTGAACTCAGAACCACTGCCAATTCTTCAGCTGATAAAGCAGGATTTTCTTCAAGGGCTGCTTCAAGAAGCTTTTCATCAAACTCAACTGGATGTCATCTTCAAGGGTGAAATCTCCAACTCTGAATTTCGCAAACCCTCTTCTGCAAGTTCTTTCATTCCCACATTCCTCTCAATAAACTGATTGAATGTTTCTAGCCACTTTGGCTGCTGAATTTCCTTTCTTGAACTCATAAAGCATTATGTGTTTCAAACGGTTCTTGGGTACTTCCATGTTAGCAGGGTTTTAATCAAACAAAATTTAATTTTATTGTTCTCAGAAATAAAATTTTATCATGTTCAAATGCATCTAAACATAAAAACAATGTTCAGCTCCATTAGACATTATAAAATACTCTTTAAATTTCGTTCAATTTAAAAAAACGGTAAAATTCGAACAGAACTTATGGGATGACCTGATACACGTATATCTCGAGTGGAAGTGAATTTCAACAAAGACCTCGAGTTAAAGGGAAATTTTACAAAAACCTCGAGTAGAAGAGAAAATAAACAAACAACTCGAATCCAAGCAAATCTCAGCAAACACTTCGAGTGAAAGGGAAAGATTGAAACTCAGTAACACAGGACGTGAGAGCTACAAGCGCTGAGTTATCACAGATGGCACGGGGTGCTTATCTACGGAGTAATTTCGCACCGTGAAAGCGTCAACTCAACCACCGCTGCGTCCCTCAATGCTTTGCGTTAGTGATAACATCTTTACTTCGTGAATACGTATTGTCTGATCCTAAATTTGGCTAGTTACTGAATGCACCTGATTAACAACAAAATCTTTCCAATAGTTCTGAACCACCAGATGTCCTCTCAAGATCATGATTTTGTGCTCCATGTACAATATATTCTTTTCAATGACTCTACGAATATCCTTATTTCTGATGCAAAGAATGTAGTTAGCAATTGCTAATATGAATTCAATTTGGTTGCTTCTCAGATCTGTTGTGGAATCAGTTTGGTGAGGTGGAAACATTAGCACGGAGGTTTCAGCACTGAAATGACTAACTTGAGGAAAGTGATGCAGAAAAATAAGCAAAACTTTTAATTCAAGGCTTATGAGCCTAAGTTCGTTATTAAGAAAAATTTATCATATGCTCATAAAACTGTATGCCTCGTCCTCACCGTGAAGTAAGATAGTATTCATTTCATCTCTATACTATGACTATGTCTCCGTGGAAGAGCTAACACAAATAGATCGTAGCCAAGTATTCATTGGGGACTTGGCGCTGCTCAGATGTAAACAGCATTTCTGAGTTCTATTTGATCACAAATTTTTAGACTAGTGTCTGTCCTCGTCAGTACACCCTGAACTTGATGCATACTTCGCATATTTCAGAGTATTTCGTTCAAGCGACATGGATTTACGTTATATTCATAGTGAATTGTCAGAGTTTTCTGTGTTCTTGTTTTTTCGTGGTGTCTTTCATCGTATGGTCGTACAGCCTTCTATACAGATCTATGCCAATAATTTATGCAGCAGCATTTAGTATTGGACTCATTACTTTTGGCGCAGAAAACTTTTATGTATGAAAAAGGTTTAGAACCTGCGGAGCAGACTCAGTTTACGGACAAAAGAAAGGATGTTAAAAATTTGTACCCGCTTATACCTCACCCCAGTCATGCCTCGCCATATCATGCCTCGCCATATCATGCCTCGCCACAATCATACCTTCTCATGCCTCGCAACAGTCATGCCCTGTCATGCTTCGCCACAGTCATGCCCTGTCATGCTTCGCCACGGTCATGCCCTGTCATGCCTCGCCACGGTCATGCCCTGTCATGCCTCGCCATGGTCATGCCCTGTCATGCCTCGCCACAGTCATGCCCTGTCATGCCCTGTCATGCCTCGCCACGGTCATGCCCTGCCATGCATCACAGCTCCTCGAGCTTGTGACGGACAATCTCTGGAATGCTCGAGCTTGTGACGGACAGTCTCTGGAATGCTCGAGCTTGTGACGGACAGTCTCTGGAATGTTACGAGACTGTTGCTGCCTCGCCATGGTCAGCCCTGTCATGCGTCACAGCTCCTCGAGCTTGTGACAGACAGTCTCTGGAATGTTACGAGACTGTGACGGACAGTCTCTGGAATGTTACGAGACTGTTGCTGCCTCGCCATGGCATTGCTGCCTCCCTCGAGAGCCTCAAGATGGACGAGCCTAGCGCCTTATTTGTTTTAGGCCTCCAGAGCATCGGACTAAGACAAAGTTTGCGGACTGCTTGGCTTCTTTCGCCCAGCCTTCATGGCGCAGACTCAGATCTTTGACCATCGTGAGTCTGAGACCTTCAGGTCGCCGTACTTTGGGCATGAGACCATTATTTTTAGCGCTTTCGGTCATATTTAATGTGATTGATGTCTATTTTCTGTTTTACGCTTGAATACTATAAATCATCGCACGGAAATCCTTAGCAATACTAGCATTCGATTTCGAATCTTCGCAGTTTAGACTTTATATGATCAAGCTTAATCCTCTCGGCTTTAAGCCCATTTTCCTCCAGCCTTAGACCTTCGTCTGAGCTTCTCGAGATGGAGGCCGAGATGAAGTTTAGATTTCGTATTTTTTACTAATTTTCAAGGCCTACATTGTGACAGTTCTCCGTTCTATTTTTGGCAGTAGTATCGTGTCATAACGTGACTCGAGAAGATCGTCGTCGTTATTGTTGTTTTTTCTTTCATGTCCCTCAGAAAACATTGAACAAATTGAAATGACCTTTCCTCCATGGATGATGAGGTAAACACAATCATAGAAGAGTTTTTTTTCGAGGGTGGAACTACCAGTTCGTTCACTCCGGCCTCCTTTATGTATTTCTTTTATCATAATCGGCGAAAAACAACAATTTTGTGGGTGTCAGCACTTTGACGTGATCACTACGTACTTTTAAATCAAATTGGGGCTATTAGCGTATTTCATTCGTTGTTTGACAGCATTATTTGCAATGCCGTCATTCATGTGAAGTCTCAACCACAAGTAACATCCGTGGCAATTTATTTCTGGCAGTGATAATAGTCCTTGTGTTTTTGCTCTTCTAACTCTATCTAGAGACTTTTAGGTTACACGTGGATGATTTCACCAAAATATTATTCACGCTTTTTGGTCTTTCTTGGACGATTTTAGTTCTTCATTAGAAGCTTGGTAGAAATAGACGGGTGTTTTCTGTAAGCAAGTAAATATTGTGTTTCTTTTGAAGATTGTCTTTTATATCTGACAAGTTCCTTGGGATTGAACGAATTCCATCTAGAACAGCACACGTTTCTGACTTCACTCTTATCGAATTTATTTATTGGTAGACTTTTATTATTTCTTTTTCTTGTATCTTCGCAGATGACTCGTCTCTAAAATAGCATCTACTACACCTTATTGAGATGTCTATGAAGGTCATCGCCCTTACTATTTAACGTTTGCTTAAAGATATGGAAACAATCTGTAAAGAAACAGAACTCCATGTGCTATTGTCACAAACAATCATCACTTGTTATCCTACCATATGGAAATAAGAGTCTTTAAGATCTTGTGAAATTTTTATTAAATACACACAAAATTGATTATAAAAACGAACCAAATAATTACAAATTGCCAAAAACCCGTTACGTGTCTAATACCCTAAACCAATTAACAAAACACTGTACAGAAGTCGAACTTCACTTCAGGTCAGGAATCTATTGGAAATAGGAGTTAATGCTCTTCGTAATGAGACGAGTATCACGGTGGGTCAGTCAGTGAGATGGCTTCTCGACTTTACCCTCAGTGCCGTGAGGTTCGATGGTACTAATTGAAGCGAAGGAAAATACTATACTGAGTCCAAAAAGGGATACTAAGATTATACTCGCACACATGACTAGACAGTAGTAGGAAATGATTCGCACTGCCCAGTGGTAGCTCATGCATTCGTTACCTGTAGGCTCCAATCCAGACGCACGTTTGATTGGTGGACAGTATTCTGTTTCTGCTCATGAACTGCTGTTGACATGAACAAGAAATACGAAAATTTCACGTCACAATTTTTGTTATACCCTTACATCCAGTGTGAGTAATATGTACGTGTGTTGTCTCTGAATATTCTGCATGGTGATTGTTTATTGCACACGTTGCAGTATCAGAGATCAGTAAGTGTTCCCAACTGCAGTTTGTGCTTTCAGGCGAGTAACATTTCAACTTCATCTTCAGTAGACATCCGCAACAGATCAATTCGTTCACATTATTGCTTAATATATTGTTTCCGCTTACTGTTCTCCTGTTTCATATTTATCATATTTGGTAATGATATTTCATATTCTGGTCACTTAGTATTAAACTTTTCACCATCATATAGAAATGTGTTGGCATAGCGTAAAAAACATCGCTCATTTTATTCATGTGAAGACTTGTAAACACGCGTATGCTGCGAGTTACCTGCAAGCAGTCATGGTCGTGTGTAGTACAAAACGCAAAATTTTCCTCTTCATGCAAAATTTCTAAATTTTTGCCCAATGCAATAATGTACAATGAGGGAATGCAGATAATTGATACAAATACTTTTTCAGTATATACAAGCACATTTGAATTTAGAAATATTAGCTCTCATTTCATGCGTATGGCATTGAAAAACTCGTCTCGTATTCTGTGGTATGAAGGATGCGCGTGCTGTCTGCTTCCTCTCCTCCAACTTGTGAGGGAGAAACAAAACTGAGTTTCTCAGATCAAAGTCCGGCTTATTGATTTCATCGCAGAAAACGGCCTGGCTAGCTCATCGCATTCCGATATGGCAGAACATTGTGAAGAAATCCGAGATTTTTCAATAAGTTCGAATGATACCTGTGAACTTTACATGTATATTTCTATCGCAGCCAATAGCAAAGGTAGAAGGTCATAAGCGTTTTATTATGATGAAAAATTATATCAAAAAGTAGATCTAAGATGTTTTCACGTAGTTGTCGATTGCTGATGCTCTTTAAATTTAGGAATCTTTCTGCGTGCGTGAACTGCGCTGGTCCTTGAGCAAGTTATTGTAGTGTCCATTAATTCATCTGAATTCTATTTGTCAATCTGATTATATTTCAATCTGATTATATTGGAGCGTAGCCAATGGACTCACTTCTTGTTTCGAAAATGGTTATCTCTTCCTTAGCTGATGATGAGCATCAACTTTAAACTTTCATCTGCAATGGCCTTTTGTTGAAGTATTTGGCTCTCGTTTCTATTGGGAAAGTTTTCTTAAATTAACTTAAATTAGGAAACGCTAAATGCACTAGAAACGAGTGCTTTGTTGTTTTGTTACTTCTGTGTTTCAGCGTTCGTTGGTTCGTTTATTTTCAGCTGCAAAAACTTCTCGACACAATAACGCAGCGGCGATGTGATCAGTGAAGGGTTTAGTATGCTGTTGATGTCTTTCGTATTGAGAGAAGGTATGCAGCGTGTATCCACTCTCACGTAGTGTGTCATGCAAGACCTTCGTGTAATCTCAAACAGATCGTGAAAATCGCTGCTGGTGTTTTCATCAATACGTACACGATTTACATGGTTACTCGTCTTTATTTTTTGTGTGTACGTGAATATTGCTAAAAGTCTAGCTTATAGAAAACGGTCTTTAGTTTATATTTTCCATTTATGTATCTTGACAGTTTCTTTGTTATTTTTGCCCTACAGCAAATGGTTATTCCTTGTATTCTCTCTAAATTATTAAATTTTTTGTAGTACATTGAGTGTTGTTTTTATTTCATCGAATTCATGTATTTTCTCGAGCTGCATTCTGTTGCCGATCTTGTATCATTGCTCGTGATTTGACTGAGTTTGACTGGTCCGTATTTTCATCTTACGCCTATTTTCAATCATCCCTTTTCTTCCGAGTTATTTTTGTACTCGGCTGTTCCTACCACCCTGTCTAGGTACGGAAACATATCCTTGTAGGACGAATACTCGTTTAGCATTTTCAAACTCACTTAATTTTTGTGTTCTATCATTTCATCTCGAACACCTCGACCATCCGAGTGGAGATTTTGGGCTCTGCTTTTGATGAGGAGGGCTGCTCAAGATGCTGGAGCGCTGCAGGCTACACGATTGATGGGTATTAGAAAGGCGGCGTCGGCTTTACAGCTCATTGTTTGAGATTTAGTCCGTCGACTTCGTCCTTCCATGACTCATCTGATACCACCTGATAAGGCGTTGTGATTGCTGAGAAAATAACTTTTCACCATCCACCAATTTAGAAATCTGACAAACTTGAGAGAATCTTGGGAGGCATTGAACGAGTCAGACCTACTCAATCTGATATTTTTCCCCCTCTATTTCCTGCTCTAGTGTGGTCGTAACGTTTCATGTACGAACAACCAGCGCCACTAGGACTATAATTTGCGATTTTGAATTCCCTAATGGTTCCCATGTTCTCACGAATTCAAAGGCAATACTCTTCGATAAGAGATAGGGTAAATTTACGATATCTTACGTCGTTATGAAATCAATAAATCTATAGAGATATTCACTTTGATTTGTTGAATTACACGAGACCTGCAACTGACTGAGCGCATAGACAACGTTTGGACAACGCAATACTTCCTGGACATTCAACGTAGAGTAACGGAGCTCCCGGTGCCATTACCGACAGAGATCATCACCGCTTATCCTATCATAGGAAAGTGATGATCTAGAGAGGTTATATTCTTGTTTGATACATACAAATATGAATTACAAAACTAAATAATTCAGTTACAAAACCCGTGGCATGTCTAATGCGTTTTAGCCTAGTAACAAATCTTAGAGAGGTTGAGCCACTCCAGGTGTAGGGGAATCTACCGAGTTTTCACTCTTGAGTAATGCTATAGAAATAAGATGGGTCAGCCAGCGAGTTGGCTCCTTGTCTTCACCCTAAGTGTCGTGAGATTCGATGGTGCCTAAACAAAAGAATACTATAGAAAGTTCCAAAGGAAACTGGATATAAAGGATATGTTCTCATAACAAGATAGTAACTGACAAGATAGTAATATACTAGCCATAGCTCTCTCAGTTATTACCTGTAGGCTCCAGTCTAGACGCACGTCTGATTAGAGGACGGAATTCTACCTTTGTACATCAATTACTGCCAACGCGAACGAGAAAGAAGAAGTACGGACATTACAATTTGAGCATACCCTTACAGTTTCATCTGTCACGCCTTGCAGTCAGTTGTATCCCCTACCTTCCCTCATCCACTTAACGTTTGAATGATGTTTTTTGTAGAAGCTAATAGCCAGCACACATTATTTTACAATTTAAACTTATAAAAACATAATCTTCACGAAGTTTAGATGTCAAGTTTCTCTTATTAGCTTTTCATTTTGACCTCACGACGCTCGTACTTGTGAGCGACGAATTTCCATTGACCACGCCCGTTCATCTGTTTTCAAAGTTTCCCCTGTGAACACTTAATTCCTATGAATTTGACTCTGGTAAAAGGAAACCATTTTCCTTGCACAATGCTTTACTTCAAGAGCCGCGTTCATTTTGCCCTCGCATAAAATATTAAAGCTCACTGGATCCGAATATTTATCAACTGCACCATCTGCTTCAAAAAGCCATGCTACGCCCGCACAATTTTGACATTTTTGAATTTGCAAGACCTGCGCAAGTTTACCCTACACAACCTCCTCATGCACAAGTCTGTCGTGAACATCTCGGACGAAGGCTTTAGGCTCCTTTGCTCATCTTTATTCCGGCCACGGCGCCCAGCCCATCACGCTCGCGTTTTTAGTCTCGAGCTTCTCTTTTCTCGTTTCGGCGAGTAGGATTTTCTATTGCGTTCCTGATATTGCACTTACGACGGTCGTTATTCGGCGCCTGCACGACCTGCGCTCGAGTTGATGATGCCTGCTCTTCTGTTAACCACTGACCTGCATTGGACTTATACCCCCTGCACCTGACAGCTGCAGGCTACACCAACGACCTGCCTTGTTTTTCAACATATTATGATGGTATAGCATCTCCACTTTGATTGCATCTACATCAACGACCTTGATCTCGGAATCATCAGTAAGATCAACAAATTCACCGATGACACGAAACTCTGTCACAAAGCATTCACCGGAAGGGACAAAGTAACTATTCAATCCAACCTCAACCGTCTTCTACAATGGAACCGAAACCTGGCACATGAGCTTCAACATTGGTAAATGTTCAGCAATGCACTTTGGTGCAAATAACCGGCATTTCCAACACACGATGAATAACATGCCCATTGAAGCAGTCCAGTAACAAAGAGATCTAGGTGTCATTGTCACTGAAATCTTAAACATGACAAACAAGTTGAAAAAAGCGTCAGAAATGCTAGCAGGATCATTGGTTTCATTGCACAAAACTTTGAATACAAGTCAAAGAACATAATATTACTGTTCTATAAAGCTCTAGTCCCGCCACATTTAGAATATGCAGTGCAACTCTGTCTCTTACCCTACGAAGAGATATTAATGAAATTGAAAAAATTCAACGTAAAGCAACGAAAATGATTCCAGAACTCCGCAATTTCAGCTACGAAAGACGTCTTGAACACCTTGAACTTATCCCCCTAGAACAAAAAAGACTGCGACGACAAATTATTGAGACCTATAAGTATCTCAACGGCTTCAACGATGTTTCCCTGGAAGGGCTTTTTGAAAGACTGTAACATGCGAACCAGAAATAACGGCAAAAAATCTAATCCTGAGAAACTTCAAGACATCCCAAGCTATGAACTTCTTTCCGCAACTTAAAATTGTCACAACCTGGAATCAGCTGCCCGAAAACTTCGTTTCTCCTGGCACTGTGAATACATTCAAAAATCTTTTCGACAAATATTGGATTACAAACCCCCCAGTATTATAACGTACTGATTTTAGGACCCTAACTCCCAGAGCCAGTGCATGATTGAGATTAATGCACGTGACTGAAATGCCTGTGCCTGAGTGAAGTGCGTTTACGTAACTGAATTGACACGGAATTTAGATGTACGTGCATGATTGACACCCTTACTTTAGACGGTATGGGACTTGGGTATCAATCTAAGAATGGGCCAAGCGGCTCGTTTCTATTACCTCATTCTATTCTATTCTAAGATTAGCGTTGCCTCCTGACTTTTAACTGGAGAAAAATTCCGAGCACTTTTTCACCTTTCCCTAAGCTGTGATTGAATAAAATTCAAACTACGATACATTCTTTTTCGTAGCTTAAAACATCAAGATGTTCTCTGATTTATTCTTACTCGGGCCACTAACTTCGACTTGAGACTTTGGAGGAATTTTGTAGCACTTTAAAGTGTTTTTTCGTTGAATTTCACATTTACATAGTACTTTGATTAACATTCAGCTTAGTGCAATTTCTTTCCTCCAAAAGTAATTTCTTTTAGGACTTATCGTTACGTGCCGTGCAATCTTCACTAAGTTGTTAGAGCTCACTACTCTACTGACTATTTGTACCGCACGACAAGCTTTCATTGTTTTCTTAGCTGCGCTATCTGTGTTCACACGAGACTTAGTTTTAGTGTCACCTTTTTCCAACAGTTGTGAAAGTTACATACCCGCTGGAGCTTCAGTTATCCTCCAAAATGGACTGAGCTTCGGTAGCGAGCTTCTTTGCGAGCGCCGCTGCTGCGTTTCCTGAACTCTGGGGACTTTATATGTTTTCTTTACGACGGGGCTCGGCTGACCTTCCTTGTTTGTTACTACGGTCTGTTTTTACTGCTGCAGCTGCGACAAACCTCACCTTAATACTACGGCCTCCATGGCTGGCTTAACTGATCTTCCTTTCTTGTTACTTCGGTCTAATTTTAATGCTTTTGTGTTTGGCCTTCACAATCCTTCAAGATTGGCAAGATTGGTACGGTCTGTTTTTACCGTGGAAACTTTGACAAACATTGCCCTGTTTTCACTGCTTTTATGTGAGGCATTAACCGACCTTCCAACTTGCCAGTACGGTTGGTTTTTACTGCCGAAACTTTGACCAACTTTGCCTTGATATTATGGTCATTACGGCAGGCTGTAACTGACCCTCCTGCTAGCCAGGTCGGTTTATTTTTACTGCTGGAGCTTTAACCAACCGTACCTTCATGGCACGGCCTTCACTGCAGCTTTGTCTGACCTTCCTTGCACTACGGCCTGTTTTATAATATCAAACCACAAGCTTAAGAGATACTCAATTTACCAAAAATAACGCTCTGTATTTTAGAAATAAAGAAGAAATTTAATTCAAAACAAACGTATCTGCAAATTTTGTGGTTCGGCGCTTTTCTCTTGAATCTTTGTGACAACTTTCATTTGAGCTCCGCTCCCTGAATCAAGATGATTTTGACCTGACGTCGGAGGTCCAGTGCTTCCTGAGGCGTTGGTCGTCACAAATTTAATTTGAAAAGTTTGCAACTCTGCAATCCCGAATGTACACAATCAAAGCGAAACACAAAAGTGTATTTCTCCTACAGCTCGCTGCAGCATTCCATGAACAGGATTTCTGCTTTGCGAGTTACGATTTTTATTGAGAAATTTTAAAAGATGAGAATTTTCAGTCTAATAATTCTGAATTTTTTAGCTACAGAATTGCAAATGAGAAATCTAGTTCCTCGTACACGCTTAAATTTGGTGGCAAAAAGTTTTAACAGAATTACTCGTCGTTGCTCTCAGAATGTTTTTAGGAACGAGCTCCCTCATCAATTCTGTGAGACATTTTGAGAACATCGTTGGGAAGAGTATGGATAAGTAGAATTAATAACCTATTTACTTACAAATGGGCGCGTGAATGAACAGAGTGGGCTTCTCTGCAATGCAAAGATCTTTAGGGATTTAAAAATATTAAAGACCGCAAGAATGGTCTACTGAATGTAAAAGTTTGATTTTTTATCAGTCTTCACGTTACTTAGAAGAAATTAAACCTTACATTGGTTTTGTGTTGTGAAACATTTACTGGCAATCAGTGAGGTTTGGTACTTTCGATAAATGTTCTCTCTGGTAAATGACTTCGTTGATAATGCGCCTTCAATGCCATTTCAATCAACAACCTAAATTTCAGACATTTGTTTTATAATCAAAATACACACGTGATGTTTGAAATATTTAAGAACCTGTATTTCTGAATTGAGTTACCCTGGCCTCGTGAGTCGGTTAGTAACTCCCTGGGCAGTGAACTGCTCTTATTTGCCTGGGCAGTGAACTGCTCTTATTTGCCTGGGCAGTGAACTGCTCTTATTTGCCTGGGC
>VCRD01000646.1:45648-70143 GCA_006783055.1 Trinorchestia longiramus | reverse complement strand
GTGAACTGCTCTTATTTGCCTGGGCAGTGAACTGCTCTTATTTGCCTGGGCAGTGAACTGCTCTTATTTGCCTGGGCAGTGAACAGCTCTTATTTGCCTGCTGCGGTGGTATTGACCTGCTCGGCTGACCTATCTTGTGGGGCTTGTGTTCGTGCGTTGGATAACTTCACTCTCACGACTGCCATCTTCTTCATAAGCTGCCCTAGCCTCTATTGCATATTAATGCCTTTCTATTTTCAAAGGCAGGGACTCTGCGTGTCATTGTCTGATGGTTTTAGCTTATTGGGGCTAAAAATTGAGTATTCATCTTGATGTCGGTTTAAGTAGAATGTTAAAGAAACAAGATCCTTCGAATGCCTAAAAGTAATGGTCCTTCAAATGACCAAAAGCTACGACTTAATATACAAGTATCACCCTTCAAATAACTACAGGGTCAGGCAAAATGATCTGACACATTTGTAGGTTAAATTTGTAGGTTAAATGTGTCAGATCATTTTGCCTGACCCTGTGTAACAGGTACTTTTCTGTATTATTCGCTTTTAATTTGTTTTATTCGTTCTTTATGTATTCGAATTTTACAAAACTAAATTTTTCATATAGTATTTTGACCATCGTTGTTTAAACTATTGTTTGAAATATTTATAAATTTCATTCTCTGTGCTTGCAAGCATGCCGCCCTGTTGTTTGTCTGATGAGCGCAAGACAACTGAAAACGTCAGAGCTGCCCTTAGCAATGAAGGCTTCACATATTAACGAACACAAGTATTCGTAGAATATTCCTCTGTCTGACATCAAAACACTTGTTGGCTGGCAACTGTCTCTGTATGTTGCTCAGACACACCCTCCATTAGAAACGGTAACGCTTCCGGTGTTACTTTCCTGCTTTGTTTAGCACTCAGCACGCACCGTTTCTCATCTCAGTACGTGACACACGTGCTCGCATTGCCTGCTTCTCTTGCACGTGACACACGTGCTCGCATTGCCTGCTTCTCTTGCACGTGACACACGTGCTCGCATTGCCTGCTTCTCTTGCACGTGACACACGTGCTCGCATTGCCTGCTTCTCTTGCACGTGACTCACGTGCTTGCATTGTCTGCTTCTCTTACACGTGACACACGTGCTTGTATTGCCTGGTTCTCTTGCACGTGACACACGTGCTTGCATTGTCTGCTTCTCTTACACGTGACACACGTGCTTGTATTGCCTGCTTCTCTTACACGTGACACACGTGCTTGTATTGCCTGGTTCTCTTGCACGTGACACACGTGCTCACATTGCCTGCTTCTCTTGCACGTGACACACGTGCTCGCATTGTCTGCTTTGCTTGCAGTGCAATCTGTGGATAATTCCACGGAATTGTTACAATTATTATTATTGTAATTGTATTATATCATTATTATTTAATTATAATTAAAATACAACCTGAGTCGTCAGTTACCATTTGCCAGTTTCTATTGGGACTCCTATTTTTATCTTATCACTAGCATAAGGTGATGCTTAAAAAGTTTTCAGTAAGCAGTTTGAATTGAAAAGAGCAGGACATAAGCTCGTGGTTCTTCAAGATACTTTCAAGGCTCTGATAGTTGTGCAACGTATTCTTGGTCTTACAAAGGAGCTTATTTGGAAAGTTTATTAATTTGAAAATGTATATTGTTGATCAGTGCCTAAACTAAACTGTGGAAAGATGTTATCGCTTAATTATGTTGTTAATTTGATAAATTAAAGCCAAACGATCCACTGAAAATTTCACGCTTTCATCTAGCTAACTCACGGTGTGGGTGTGCCTACTTGGGATTGATTCCTTCTAGTATTTCACCGGCAACAAGAAAATTTTAGCGTAGCCGTCCAATCGTGTGAGTTATATTATAACTTTGTGCTAAACTTTCCTTGTGCTTTAGTTCATTTTGCGTAGTTGTATCCTTGTCTTTCCTCGAAGCCATTATTACCGTTTAGCTATACGGCAGTATGTTCCTTTATCATTAGTTTCTTCCGTAGCAAATTATTGTTTAGGTGTACCAATTTACTATATCACTGCTACGTACTGGCTATTACCTTTGTCTTTCATTTGTGGTGTTCTGTTTAGGTTTATTTTTCCCCTACATTCTCCACGATTGGGCTTCTAGTTTTAATCCAATTATGCTGTCATGAGAACCAACTGTCCTGCTACCGCCCAACTCTCATGTCTCACTACTCACGTCCAACAATCCTCTTGTCCCTGCAGGCGTAGATGAAATTTTCTCTGCCGGCGTTTTACCCTCGCTAGCTTGTTACGCCCGGCTTCATATGGAAGCATTCCAAAAATCCTCTACATATTTATCTCCAGAATAAATTTCATTGGTGGCAGGAGCTAGAGTTTATTGTGCATCGTGCAATAGAACGCTGCATCCGCTTAAGGCATTCGAGTTACGTACAAGCCTGCGGTTGGCGGGCAAAAATTATTTTGCATCCATAATGGTGCTTTACAATTCATAAGTGCAATTGCCTCATTTCCATTGCCCCTATTCGCATTCAAATAAGTAAATTCCATGCCAAAAATGTCATTTATTACGATGCTTTGAATATAAATTTAATATTTGCTCACGCTTATTCATGAAAGAATGCGTACAACAGCATCAGGGCAGCTTCGAATAAAACCGAGTTAAGAGGTAGTTAAATACTGTTTGTTCTTTGCGTAGAGTTTTCGCGCACTTCGTGCGATATCTTATGGGGCTCGTAACAAAGGGTTGCGGTCACGGAAGTTTTTGGTATTCCTTTCATGGCAATGGGAGCAAAGTTTCTGCCCTAGGTTTTGTGTGCGTGCCTGACTTTGATGCAGGATTACGGATGAGAAGCAGCAGCTGCGAGTCACTGCAGTGACAGCAGCTCCTCCAGCATTGCTGAGCTGCTGCGCAAGGTTCTCCTACCGCTACAAAGCTGCACTGGTAACTGACTGCCTCTGAACGTGACTGTAAAATGCAAACTTGTTTTTGTTGCGAGCTTACAGGGTTTATCTTTCTATTAAATTTGGTTTTCTGTTTTTAAAATGCATGTTTCATTTCATTAAGAGGATTTGTGGCTGCATGTTGGTATCAATATATAAATTTCAAAGGAATCACATTTTTCTACAGTATGTTTTGAAAATAAAAGTTAATTTCAGTGTGCACATGTTTTTCTTATGTGCGTTTTGTTCATCAACTCATTTTTAAGAACCATTACTTCATATCAAAGAATATATTTACCCTGACACTCAGCATCCTCTACTTTACAACAGTTCAATTAATCAACGCTGCAATTTTCTTGCAAGTTTTCCTAATTGACACCAGTGTTTAATATTAAAATTTGATGCTAAGGTACTAAAATATAGTATACGTTTAAATTTTCATTAAAGTAAATGAAACAGGTTTTGGATTCGCATTTTTAGACTTTGGTGGCGGACGTTCCCTCGCGACGCATATTGATGGACTGAGGAACTATAGTATGCAGATGCCGATCGAGTCTCTTTTGTTTAGCTTTCAAATTATTTTGATGCGAATAGAAACTGGTAGTGATTGAATGTCATATCCGAACTATTTGGATTTGTCGATAAATTTTATACTGATAATCTATTCTTCCTAAATTTTAAAATCTTTACGAAATATATGTCCGCGGTAGTAATTTTGGAATGCAAATTATTGTGTTAGCTGTAATAATTTAATTTTGGATCTATGAAATTATTCAGATTCGGTCTCTAGGGACCCAAACAGTTTCACGACTCCGATCCAATGAACTTGAAAACGGCCACAATATCTGAAAGAACTAGAAAATGTTCTCAACCCCAACTTCCAGGGTGTTAACATGACCTTAACACGGACTCAAAGCCCCGATAATGTTCCCTACAATTCTCCATGACCTGAACCCATAACTGAACTCTCCACAGTACCAAGCACCTGCTCCTGACTGCCATGCTGCCATGTCAGGTCATGTCTTACTCCAGATATTGTGATGGCCCCGACGGCGCTGCTCACATGTACCTTTCCTTGGCCGCAATTGCAGACATACGGAGGCCGTTTTGAAAGGCCTCGAACTTTTATCGTCTGGTCTTAAAGAGTTGGAATCGCTTGTGCTTTTCGTTTACACGATGCAACTGTATCGGGTACAACTTTAAAGAACTGGTCTTCCTCCGTAAGGCTTTCTAAAATTGGGTGCTTATTGGTGAAGGAAAGTTACGGGGTGTAAATTTCTGCCTTTTCGATGTTTAAGAGTAAATTTGGAGTCTTCATCTGGATTGTTTAGGACATACAGTGAGCTACAAAAGTATTTGGTACATCATATTTTTTATTTTTCACAAAAAATAATGGTTGGTTTCAAATGAAATTTTACACATACATTCTAACGAACTTTATCAATCAATGCACAAAAGAAAATTGAAAAATATTGTTCCCAAAAATTTATTAACAATATTATGAAATTAGTCCGTGCAATAGTATTTGGTACAAGATACACTTATCATGATTAAGGGGGAATTTGACGCCTATGTTCTTTCATATTGATATGAATTTACATTTTAACCAATCACAGCATTGCACGATTGTTTACCATGTATTGTTGAATGTGGTGATAACGTGTAGCAGTGCTAAACTTTAAAAATGGTGAAAACTAAAGAACTGTCAGATGATATCCGAAAAATGATCTTTGGGTCTACAAAAAAGGCATGGGATACCGTAAGATTGCTCTAGATCTTAACTTGGGTCTCAGCACCGTTGGAGCTATTGTTAGAATGTGGAAAAGTTGTGAAACTACAGTAAATATCTAACGAAGTGAGTGGTTGACCAAGCAAACTGACTGAGACTGCTTCACGATCTATTAACCGAAGAGTCATGAAAAGTCCGATTTTGACTATTGGCGAAATTCAAAATGATCTTACGAACGTCGGAATTGAATTAAGTAAGGATACAATTAAGAGATGACTACGCCGTTCAGGACTAAATTGGAGCTCACCAAGAAAGACTCTGTCATTGAAAGCATCCATGTGAGAAATCGGATTAAATTTGCAAGGAAATATGAAAATGAATCATGGGACTTTTGGAAAAAAATAATTTGGTCGGATGAAACAAAAATGAAACTTTTTGGAAGGAACAGGCGTACCCGTGCATGGAGGAAAAAAGGTACTGAATACGAGCCACAGAACACTATACCAGCTGTCAAATATGGTGGTGGAAGTGTGATTTGTCGTTGTTTTTCGTATTATGGGCTCGAAGAATTGAAGATAATTGAAGGAACAATGAATTCATGAAATTATGTAGACATTTTGTCAAATCATCGTTTGAAAAGTGCAGAATCGCTGCAACATGGCCGTGATTTCATATTTCAACAGGACAATGACCCAAAACACACCACCAGAAAAACATAAAAATGGTTCAGGGATAACAACATTAATGTTTTGGAATGACCTAGTCAGTCTCCAGATCTGAATACTATTTAAAATTTATAGAAACAATTGAAATTCCAGGTTCATGTAAGAAATTCTAATAATATCAAAGAATTGAAGAAGAGGTTTAAAGAAGAATGGATTGAAATTGAACCAATTTCATGCAAAAAGCTTGTTGAAAGTTGCGTAAGAAGAGTGAAAGCTGTTTTGGAAAATAAAGGCCATGCAACCAAACATTAAATCAATGTACTAAATAATTTTGTATGGGTCGATTTCATAAAAATGTTAATAATTTTTTTGGGAGCAGTGTTTCTTAATTTTTTTCTGTGCATTGATTGATAATGTTCGTTAGAATGTTCATACAAAATTTCATTCAAAATTAACTATTATTTTTTGAAAAAAATATTAAACATGATGTACCAAATACTTTTGCAACCCACTGGATCAGCAGTCATGAACAATTGAAAGCTACGTTAAAATACTCCTGTAGTATTTGAAGGGAAAATTTATTTATTAAGTTGATGATAGGCATTTATTTTGACATAATTTAGTATTTTTTCCTACAGTATACGTATAAAATAGTGTTAAAGTTCGATGAAATAAATAATAAAGTTTGTTTTGTGGACAGTTTGATTCATCAATAAAATTAAACACATTTTTACAGGTGACGTTTCGTATCCACTTTCTACTTGTAGTAACCCCTGAAACTCTCGTAACAGTTGTCAGCTGCATGTTTTTGTTCATATAAAAGTATACTGTAGTGCGTGACTAAAGTGGAGAAGCTTCTAACTATGCTCAGCGTAGCATCATTCTCAAATAAAACGGCCTAATGAGGGAGCAGATACTTAAGCACGCGCCTGAAATATTTAATTAGGTAAGCCTCTGCGCATTCCAGAGCTGTCGTGAGCAAAGCACAGCGCTCACCAGCACCGCTACAGAGGCATTTAGACTCCGCTATTCGGGTGCTCTCGCGTCCTGACACGCATATTAAAATTTCTCAATATCATCGTCCGAAGTTTCCCTCAAAATGCTATGAACGAACTCTCGGCCAAGTCTCCCTCCATCTGACATGTAATGGAAATGGACGAAATCTCTGAAAAGTTCCGTGTTTGCGATCGTTTGTTCGTTCGTTGGAGGCACTTAGTTGTTCAGTCATGGAAGTTTAGCTTCAAATCGTGGGAATTGAAGAATGGCGCTAACTGATCGCTCACTGGCGTCGGCCAACTGCAGCTTGGTCTTTAATTTCCGTTACACATCACTGTTGCCACGACGGACCGAAGGCATGCTCCTGTCTGCAATTCCACGGCCAATCCAGCATTCCCGAAAATAGTATCAAGCATTCTCGGTCAAAATTCTTGATTGCATTACTGGTGAAATAGTATTCGGTGTTCCCGGTCAAATAGTGACGATTGTGTTGCGCGGTCTGGGGCATGTTGAGAGAATATGAATAATTTTTGTTATGAGCGTGACGGCACTGTCAAGTCTAGATGTATGATACATTTTGATGGTATTTTCGGGTCTCGATGTACATTTTTACGGCACTCTTGGATCTAGATATCTATTTACACTACATATTGTCATATGTCAAGCAACATTTATTTAGGTAACCTTTTCTTATTGAATCGAAAACTACTCGTGATTTAATTCAGGGCTGCTTAAATGTTTTGCCAGTGTAAGAATATAGAGTGTGAATACTACAGCGACCTCAACTGAGGTATGTTTCTTTGAACTTAGAATCGCAATTTCCTCAAGAAATCAAGCACATCTGGAAACAAGAGAAAAAGGGTGATCTGAAAGTATATAATGCTTGTGATTATGAACGGTCATTTGGTTGTATGCAAAGGTATTCTTCAGTCAATCGTATGTCAAGTTCATAGATACTTTCTTCGTATTTAACTTCCAACTTAAACGTGCTTACAACATTTTCTTTGAATCATAATCCCCGTGGAATAATTTCTTACTTGCTGTGGTAGGTCTTCATGCTGTTGTCCAAGCATGACTTTTGCCTCCAGCATCACTTTTGTGAGTTGACGTTTTTGTTCACTATTTTCCCTTATTCCTTATTTTTTTACAAGGCAACCATCATGCTCTCGGTAGAAGTATTTATTCAAAAATTGTCGTAACTCAGTTATACAAAATTTTTTGCAAGTTCTCAGTGATTCAATAGATGGACGCTTAACCTCACTAGGAAATTTGGTGATCAATACCTTTTTATTGACGTGTATAAGTAATATTTATTTGATTTTTAAATGCGTTGGAACGTTTCACTTTTTCATCGAACACATTTTTTGTTGAAGGAATCCTTTAAGGAAACAAAGTCTACGTATAATATTCTACGAACTTTTTGAGAGCAGAGAACTTTAATTTCAAAACGAGGGACTTCAAATGTGAAAAGGACAGAAAACGACGAAGTGTTGGCTTTTACGAATCGTGGGGACTTGGCACTTCTTAGAAATGCGGACGCTTTTGTGTAGTGCCAGGGCAATTTTACGTCCACTCATATAAGGTAGCGACATTTGCTTGGGGCAAATGCAGTATTCGTCGTTACGAAAATTTACACAGTAATTGACTTTGCGCTGAGAAACGAAATTATTTTCTCGTACCCTGCTTCGTTGTGGCTGAAACACTTTTCTATTATTATCTTATCAGAGCACAACCCTCTGTTCATTTGCGTTATCCGTGCAACTCCAGTTGTTCGGCCTGCGGTTCTCACTGTCAGAGCACCTCTTGATCTTTTGCATGAGGCTCTCGGTAGCGTAAAAACACGTCCAACTCTGCCGCTTTTTCAAAGCTACCGGCTTAATCAGAACTGAATGCCACCGATCAACAGAAGTCCGATGTCGCACCCCCACTTGCTTTAGCGTTCAACTTTAGTTTCATTCCAGCGCTAATTTTTTGTAAATAAGTTCAATTATGCCTGCTTGAGTTTGGCTGCACATGAGGCCTGCAAGACTCGCTCTCTCTCTCTCTCTCTCTCTCTCTCTCTCTCTCTCTCTCTCTCTCTCTGTCTTTCTCTTTCTCTCTCTCTCTCTCTCTCACACACACACACACACACTTTTTATTTGCTAGATATTTGATACTCTACGATTATGAGAATCAACCGTGACTTCTGTTGCCTTGTTAACTCAAAGCTCTGAAGGTGAAAATAAGTTAGTGTGACCATTCCACTTTAGTTTGAGGTATTAAACTGGTAATGATGATGAAATCAGGTATACTCGTATATAGGTGCTAATTCTCATAACTCAGTGAGCGAAGTAATTGAAAGAGCGGCCTGCACCGATGAGGATGGTCCTTTATCTTATCTTGATGATTTAGCGTTCCTCATGAGATATACAGGATTCCTGAGCTCTACTCGGAACATCAAGCCAATAAAGTCTGACCTCGTCTGCGTACCTTCAGAAATTAATGCACCCCAGTGGTACCAATGACTGTTCACTGCAAAATCAGTAACAGTTACTGTAGGAGGCAGTTCTGTGTTATGTTTGTAGGCCATATTTTTCTCTGTTCCCCTTTCCCTGTTACTGTGATGGTGGGGCACAGTGCAGTACAACCAACATCTTCTGCGAGTGTCTTTGTTTCTGTTTTCTTCTCTCTAATGCTTACACTTTATCTTTTTACCAACTATGGTGGCATGTGCCAACTCAAACACTAGAATTGGGCGCATCTGCTGCCCCATGTACCAAATCTTTACCCAGGAAATTTTTAAAATAAAACTAATACTTTTCTTAAAAGTTTTATCATAAATATTTTATAGTTTTTCTTTCTTTTGATTTGAATGGTCATGCTAAAATCTCCATCGTTTCTCAGTTTACGCTTCTTGCTGTGACGTGACACGCCTTGCTGCCTGACGTGTTCATTATACACGCCTTGCTGCCTGACGTGTTCATTATACACGCCTTGCTGCCTGACGTGTTCATTATACACGCCTTGCTGCCTGACGTGTTCATTATACACGCCTTGCTGCCTGAAATTAATTTCGTAGCTCAGACACAGCTACTGTCGCTTCTCTTTTTTAACATAAGAATAGCTACGAATATATCGTTCGATGTTTAAATTCTAGAAAACGGTCAATCACAGTTCTCTATGAATACTCACTCTAGCCTTGGTTTCATTGTTTGCATTCATAACTTTATAACTGATAATATCTGGAATACCAACGTTAGATGCTCGATGAGCTCAGTCTCTATTCGTCGACATACCTATGATTTTCAATGGAATATTAACTGTTCAAAGGATTTCGTTGCTTCATTCAGGAAGCACAATTACCACCTCCCTACCTCAATGCATATTGGGAGAGCCATGCTGCACCGGTATTTCTAATCGTTGTGCTCGTTGTCGTTGACCGAGCTGGAAAGAAAAGGAAGCCAGCCTCTGGTATTAGGGATATTGCCTGACGGTTAAAAAGAAGCTCTGTGCTTCATGCAGCTAATCGAAGCCTTCATTTAAAAGCCCCAGAAGTTGCAGGATCGTTTTACTGTTAATTGTGAACTAAGGAGAGGATCTCTCCAAGTGGCTTGGTAGTTCTCTCCGCAACTTCCAAACTAACGTCGAGTGAGGGCTTGTGAGCGCAATTATGAGGAACTGGGCCCCGGCAGCGCTCGTGCATTTATTAGCCGCGAAATTGGCCTCCCCTGCACTGATGAACAGCCGGCTCTAATCTAGCCAGAACTGTTGCACTAATATTCACCTAGTGGCGGAAAAGGATACAAATATTAACACGTTTCTTTTAACCACTCGAATGTGAAGCCTTAGATATTTTTTGTTTTTGTTGTTTTGTTGCGCATCCGATTTCATTCCCAGCTTTAAATTTTCAGGTTAGTTTGCTTGGTGATTATTTTGTATTTTATGTGGTGTTTGTTCAAACCAAAACTAAGTTTTTTTTAGATACGTAATAATCTGAACTGAACTGGTAATAATAAAAGATGAACTTTACGCTTGCATTTCTTTATCGTCAAATATGCAATAGCTGCTCAATTTCACCAACATTTACACAGGTGTTTTATTTATCTGGTGTGATATCTCCAACACTATCGTTTGAACTGAAATAAGTTGCTGCTGTTAAATTGCATCTGTATTGAAAATGGTTGGTGATAGCACAGTTTAAGCCTGTGAGATGTGTTGGCAGTAGACTATAGGAGCTCCGTTACGACTTGCGTGGAACGCGTGAAACCTCCTCGATGTGAGGCAGAACAGGACGGCATTGCCATCAAGACTTTGGGATTGCAACAGTTACTGTCAGAGTTAGTGATGCATATATTTGTTGAAGTTGTAATTGCAGCGATGCACTGCCAGTTGATCCACGGGTATTCTGCACATTCCGTCTTTTGAAGCAGCTCTTAGAGCACGTACTGTGGATATCATAATGTATCGAAAACGTTGCAAACGATTTTATTTCTAGGATGATGATTGTGTTGGGCAGACGCTGATGCATTAATCTTGGTATCTCAAGCATTGATGTCTGATCAATTTTGAGCATTGGTGCAGCGTATGAAGGTTAGTATCTCTTCAGTTTTGCAGTATCTTAGATATTTCTTCAGCCTCTCTGCAGTACCGGTAGGAATAGGGTAATGTTCTGTTGAGGATATGACATGCATATTTTAGGTCACGTATAGTTGCTTCTGTATATTTTTTTGTTTTACTCCTCGTCTCTTACTGTTCAGGTTCTCTTGCTTTGGGCATTTTGCTGCAGTCTCTGCTCACTTACACCTTATGTTTTTCTCTCATCAAAATGCCAACGCTGCCACTGTTTTATCTGGTAATTTGATGGTAATTTGAATCTCAAATCTAAAATTTTAACATCTTTAAGAATCCTATACCGAACAAATGTTGAGAGGAAACAGTTAGAAAATGTTATCCGTACTGTCCATTCGCTTGCTTGTGATGTGTTTGCTTGTCATCTAGCTTACGTTCGTACAATCTTTTCCAGCCCGGTGCTAACTGTAATTGAAATGTCTAAGCGATGACTCGAAAAGTCCATCACCCCATTTACGAGCACATGACCTTATTTGTTCAAAGTTTAATAAATTTCAACAATTTGCGAACTTATTCAAGAAGCTGTCTTTGATGTACCGCTACTTGCCTCCATTGAAAACGAGGCTCTGTCGTTGGTTTCTGCCTTAGTTTTTCGTTCTGCCAAGAAGTATTGCTGTCGAGGCATAGAGTGGGTGTGAGCAAACGAGAACTAGCACTTTGACGTCGGGTGTACCGACAGCCTCATTACGTGCGCAGAGTTCAAGCAAATAGACTTCATTTTGCTGTCTATTTAATGACTTGCTGCGTCAAGCTCAGCTCAATGTTAATGAGACGACATTTCCACGCTATGTTGCTCAATGCTTGTTGATGATGCTTTCCAAACTTATGCAAGCAAAGCTTCCTAATGACCCAACAGAAATGATACTCTTAAATTTAACGATTAATAATGAATGAATTACATGCCCATCTCATAATAACTAGGCAACTTGAATTAGGTTATGTTTGGTTAACTAACGTTAGGTTAGGTTACGATGAGTATGAATACATTTCACTCGTGTTGTGATAGGTAATATTTAGTGTTCCTTTTATTAAATTACCGTGCTCTTCGGTAGGACATATTGACAGTCTATCTTCGTCGGCGTATCTCTAGTGGCTAGGTGGGTCGTTCGTTGGCGTTCTAAGCCAGTGGTCCGCAACCTTTTCATCGCCGTGGATTGGTCAACGTTTGATAATTTTACCGCGGCCCGCTAAGAGGAGGAATGTTTGACAACTTTACCCGCTTGCAGCCGCTCAGCTCCCGTTAACCTCTCGTCCATGGAGAGTGTCACAATCCCGAAAGAAATACATCACAGTGAATAATATGAAAATAGTAAAATATTTCTTGTGCAGCCCGGTACCATTCGATCCGCGGACCGGTACTCGTACGCCGGATTTACACGCGTTTGAAACGCCTAATGAACGTGTTCTAGACGACTTATCCGGCCGCACCGCCACTGCGTATGTCTGCGTATGTCGAGCTACAGTGCTAGCTCGACATACGAATATCCTAACTTACTAATTATTTAACATACGAATGGTCATTCAGTTTAGATTTCCGCCTAACATACGAATGTTTTTTAGGATACGAATGGCGAAACATGGTGAAACATCGTATGAGTCGTGCGTTTACATGAGACGAGTTCGATAGGTGGCACGCTACTCGGGAAGGACGAGTGGCGCCGAAGTGTCTCCGTCACAGTTCGAGTTGTTTTCTTGATCGTGCTATATCTCGTGCGTGAATCTCCCAAATTATTTTCCGTTGTTTCCATAGTTTTATAACTTCATTCAAAATAATCATAACTCTAAAGTACAAACAGAGTGGTTAGGAAGCTAGTGGTAAGAAGAAACGTATGATGTCGATGTAGAGAAAGCATGCAATAATCGACAAGCGTGATCGTGGTGTATGCATCATTGACCAGGATAGAGTATAATCGTAATCCATCTACGATATGTACAATTCTAAAACAAAAAGATGCTATAAAGAGTGCTAAACTCGCTAAGGAAGTGATGGTCATATCGAAATTAAAAACAAATATCCATGACGAGATGGAACTTCTTTTGTTGTTGTGAATTAGAGAGAAAGAGTTGATACAATCATCAAAACCATTATCAGCGAAAAGGTGCTGTATATTTTCAGTGATCTTAAATATGCCGCAGCGGGTGAGGAAACCTCAGAAAACGGTAGAAGAATTTAAGGCTAGCCGTGGAGGTATCGAAAACTTCAGGAAAAGGTCTGGCATCCACTCTGTTGTAGGGCATAGCGAAGGCACGAGTTCTGACGTGCAAGGGTCGAAGAGTTTGTCGAGAAATTCGTCCAGCTTATTTCTCGGGAAGGTTGCGTTGCACAGCAATTATTTAATTGTAGTGAAATGGGCCTTTTCTGCAAAAAAATGTCGAGTGGTTTTAGGAGGATTTGAGAAGGTCGGAACCGATTAATCCGTTTCCCTTTAATTTAAATGGTAAAAATTTATTTGGCATACGAATAGTTTGACTTACGAATGAGATCATGGAACAGATTGAATTCGTATCTCAAGGTACCACTGTATTTCGCCCCGTGCGACAGTGTTGCATTAGCAGCCATTATTACTGTACTGGTCGTGTTTATAAAGATAAAGTGACGACGAGAGTATCAATATTGAGCTTATTACAAGTTGTAAAATAATCAACCCATATGAATGGATGAGTTTTTTTAAAAAAACGTGACACTGATAAATGTAATCCTGTAAGTGAGCAAAACTCAAGTGTGGAAAGTTCTAAGAAAACAAAACCGAGACAGACTTGCAAATACGATTGTCGTTTTTTGAGCTTTTGTTTTTCTTGGACCGGGAGTGAAAATAATTCTTTGCCACTATGTTTAGTGAGGTGAATAAAAATAACAAATGAATTAATACTTCCTAGTAAGCTTGCTAAGCATTTTAGAAGCAAGTACACATTTGCAGAGTAAACTCACAAGTTATTTTAAAAGAATATCCGAACACCAACCACAAGCAGCAAGTTCTTTTAAAAGTATATTGACTGTTTCTGAGAAAGCCTTAATTACTTCTTTCCAAGTCTCAAAACTGATCGCACAAAATATGAAAGCTCATATATTAGGTGAGTTACTTATTTTGCCTGCTTGCAAAAAGATTGTCACGACGATGTTGGGATATGAAACAGCAATGAAAATAAGCAAAATTCCTCTATTCTAAGGCGTATTTTAGAAATATCTTCTGATATTGAGAAAAATGTATGTGGTAAAGAGCTCCAATGTTTAGATTTTGTACTGCAAATTAATGAGTCAACAGACATTACCAACAGGGTACAATTTCTATCATTCATTTGTTTCATTAATGAAATTTAAATAGTAAATCAGTTTTTTTTCTACAAAGAATTAAGTATGACTACAAAAGGTGAGGTCGTTTTTAACATTCTGCATAGCTACTTTGATGAGTAGCAGTTATCTTGGAAGCCATGCAAAGAAATTTGTACAGATGGAACTTCTTCCATGGTTGACTGTGTCAAGAGCCTTATATCTTTTGTTAAGAAACAAAACGAGAATGTGATTGTAACTCACTGCTTTCTTCACAGAGAGGCCTTGATGGCAAGAGCATTAGCAGAGAAACTCAGAAAAATCTTAACTCAAGTTATTCAGATGGTAAACTTCGTTAAAACAAGACCTGTTAATTCATGGTTATTTGAACAGTTTTGCATTGATATGAATTCTCAACACAGACGGCTGCTTTTACACACGGATGGAGGACACCATCAAGAGGGAAAATTACTTACCCGTGTACTCGAGCTACGGCAACAACTTCTCGCGTTCTTTGGAGGAATAAAAAATAACAATTTTGTGACTTCCTTCAATACGAATTTTGGATTACCAAGTCACAATGTTTGGCAGATATATTTCAGTATCTCAATATTTTGAGCACTAGCATGCAAGGGAACGAGGAAAATGGTCTCACAAAAACTGACAAAATAAAAGCGTTTGAGAGAAAATTACAGATTTGGAAAAGAAACGCTATCGAAGGTAATCTAGAAATAGTTTCACCCGTAAGTAGTACTTGCAAAAATGATATAATTCCAATGATAGTTGATCATGTAATAACTTTATGAGAAAACTGGTTTTTTATTTTTCATCATCTTTAAATGACTAGATTAGAAACATCTTCGTTTAAATTTCAAGCGATTTTAGTTTAATGCTAACAGAAGAACAAGAACTGGCAGAAGTGTCCACTGATCGTGGAATGATGATCAAAGGCAGATAATTATCTCGTGAAGCATCTTGGATTTTCATCAAAGAAGAATATTTACCGATATCTAAAAAATGCACTAACTGTTTTGCTACAATTTGCGAGCTCATATTTAGGTGTGCTATCATTTTCAACCCTTGCCACAATTAAGTGTGAAAACAGGGAAACTCTCACACGCATTAACGAGAAAATGAGCGTTTAGCTTTCGAACATACGCCCAAACATTGAAAAAATTGCCAGGAGTCATGAAGCTCATGTTTCTCATGAATACAGAAATAAATAAACTTGAGATATGTTTAGTTCTGTATTATAAATTGAGTAATTTTTTTCTTTGGAATCTGACTTGATAACTTATTTGTTACATTTTTGTACATAGTATGCTTTCAATTACATGTAGTGCTGTTAGTGCTGAGTTTGAGAAGCACTGGTGACCGCAGCCAACTGTATGTGTGTGACCAGAACTCCAAACAAGAGTGTTGCCCCCCTGTGTAACAACACTACTTTTATTCAACTCAACATTGCAGCTCTTGGCCTTCTGCTCTCACGCTGTGTGTAGGGAGAATTTTCCATTAATGAAAGGAAGAGTAAGTCTGTGTTCACGTTATGGCCGTCAAATTGAGTTGAAGGATACTAAAGATGAACCTTATTATCATCCTATGCTATTTGAGCTTTAAAATAAGTATTGATAATTCTCGATCTGATGCTTAAATACGCTTTACTGATCATCGTCAATGCATTAATTATTTAGTAAAAGTATAATAAATTGCGTTTTTTATTCAATACTTTATGAGCTTTGCTCGTTCCGGTTAGCGAAAATTTAACAAATATTTCATGAGCCTTCACTAATAATCTTACTCTACTTATTTTATACGTAACTTCATGCTCTGACTATAATAGAGTTCACGTAATTATGAATCAATAATTTCCTTTAAGTCAACTCGAATAATAGACCTGGATTACAGTCTTAACTTCGTTGTGTTAGGCCTGGCAGCTACCAGGAACACAAGTGCAATGTACATGGTTTACTCGCGACAGGTAAATTGTATTCCTGAGTTTAATCCTCCGGTGACTGATGGGTCCTCTGAGTCCTGCTACCAATCGTTGTGTTCACAGCGAGCATAGTTTATTTTACTTCCTGTGAACAAAGCGAAAGCTAGAAATAAAAAAGGTTGTATGCACGACAAGGAAACTTAACTCTGCATGTCGTGGACACAACAGTAACGAAAGCTACCGCCGTTATCAAAGTGTTAAGAGTCAAAAGACCAAAAATATTCAAATGCTCAATAAATGTGATTATCATCTTAAGCTCACTTCTGATCGGTTGTCTTCTCAAACTGTTTTCTGGATAAATCAATCAGTTGTTGAATATTCAATGGGACAGTAACTTTTTTGTTCTAGGTGGGTTGTATTAACCACGGGCGCCCCCTCCTACCCGCTATTTTTTATCTAGCACGTACCATGCTTTATCAATTTGTTAGAAAGGTTGAACTTACATTTGCGAGGAAAGTGTTACTGGCGTTTTAAGAAGGAGAAATGTTGACTTAGCTTACAACGTATGTATCAACAAATTCTATTGGGCTCGAAGTAATTGCACCAGTTTCAGAGCAATTTTTTTATGAATCTCTGAAAGCTTGCTTCTGTCAGATATGGTTTCCATGTTGCTATTTTTGGAACCTTTGAATAATCTCAGCTGTTGGCTGAAAAATTTGAAGAGGGCTTTCGTCTGCTGTCTGTCATTCCGTCAGTGGGTCGGCGCCAGTAGTGAAGATGTGAAAGAGAGTTCAGCCCAGGGTGTGCCAGAAGAGGAGAGATGAAACGAAAAAGGAAGATAGAGGGGAATAAAATAATACGCCTTGCGCGTATAATTTTGATAGCTACCGGTCATCAACACGGGTATTTTCAATATTCATTTTATCCATTACAAGCCTCATCCTGACTTCTTGAGTCGTCCACATCAGCGGGTGCCTCTTCCCCTGGACGAGGAGGTCGAGGAGGTGCATCAATTAGCTTTGCTGAGTGGGGGAGCGAACCTCAAACTTTGGCCCCGTGAGTAATGGGCGCTCATTTTCTTATCACAAGATTTAATGAGCTTTGCAGGCTCTGAGCAGAGACTCCGTTGCCCTGAAGACCTCCCCGGACTTATACGCTCTGAGCCACTGCCGTAATTAAGACGACTTTTCTTGGAAGGTTTCCATTGCAGGTTCTTAGACTGCATCTTCAAGAGCTGCTCTATTAAGAAAGGCCTCAAGGGTTGTCTTCTCCTCTCGGCCCTAATGATTGTCTACTTTTTACGGCCTTAAACTTTAGCTCAAAGTGATCAGTGAACTTTGATGTCGGTCGCCTGATCTTCCAATTGGTCTTTCCGATCACCGCGAGACTAGTTGGGAACATCTTGCTGTATATCGAGATCTCGGTGCTTGTAGATGACGTAATACTTTTTATTCTTAAGATCTGTACGAATATCAGGCCATGACGCTGTACTATATGAACTAAACAAAACACAAGTAAAGTGAGAAAAGATTTAAGAATAAAATCCTTCAAATGGTGATGAAATACGGTCATTCTTAGCCTATCGCTTTCTTGCTACTTTACTGTTTTGCTGGAGGATGACAATGAGTGACTGTTTTGTTACGAACAGAGTTTAACTTTTTAAATTTGTTGATAGGCAATACAGTAAGCAATGGAACACGGGCAAGCATAAGTGGAAAATACTATTCATACTCAAGTACGAGCATTACTGCTCCAGTGTTCTAAATCGTGACTTCAGGTATATGATAAACTGCTTCATTTGCTATAAAACAACAAAAGCTTTTTATTACTAGAATTTTTTGATTTTGTCTCGAGATCGAACAAGATCAAAATTGAAATTAGACGACAGCAATTTGTTACGGATTTAAATGAGCATCAAACCGTGTAAACAAATATATGTGTTAACGAGACAGCGTTTATCAAGCGAATATTTTATAAAAGGATGATCAAGCGTTGATGCTTGTCAATTTATTACACGATAATTTTTTTAAGTCAAACTCTGAGCATGCGTACACGAATGACACATTGTGTGAGGATAATTTATGGTGACCAAGGAACCCTGAACACTTACAGAGGTATCTGCATCGGCCACACCGCATGAAATGCATCACTTTCTATTTGAAACTAATCCCTATCGCTCTTTACATTAACTTACTTATGTTCTCAAGAATAAAACATTTCGTCTGGAAGAAAACTTAGCAAGTTGTGCTTACTTTAACTCATTACAGCATAAGTAGATACTAGGCTTTGCTTATCTACATATATAATCGACTATGTATCTCCATCTCTCTGTATCTGTGTGTGTCTGTCCCATTACTTCCTATCTATTACTGAAGAAAAATTATTGAACTGAAATCAGAACGGGTATGCATGTATTACAAGTATTGTATTGTGGATACCAAAGGTACTGGATCACTATAAAACACGCTATTTGTTCCGTTATTAACTTTTTTTTCTTACACGGCCATGTTATCGGTACAGAAGATAAAGAATGGAAGTTCTGTATGTATTCATTAAAAATATTCAGATTCTTATAATACCACGGGTAAAAGTGAAAAATGTATTTTCTTTGATAGATCCTTAATTTGATCACTTTTAAATCAAGGAATTTCAACGGGTACTATCTTGGCCATGCTATCGGTTGATAAGATGCTCGATGGAAGTTCTGTATATATTAATGAAAAATATTCGTTTAAAGCACAATAATTTTTCATAAATTACTAATGCATTTATCTTTATAATAATATCAAATCGGTAAAATCTAAACCGTGGAACTTCCACGGGAACTGTCCAGTACACACATAATAATCATAGCGTATGCATGCAGACTCTCGTTCTTCTTTCGTGACATTTGGGATGAGAGCACGTGGGTGACCTCGTCACAGCTGTAAAAACTGCACAGTATTTAACTACAGAAATTGGTAAACTTTAGTTTTATGTGTAGATCAAATAATTTTTGTAGCAGAAGCAGGTAGAAGCAGTAACCGCACAGTACAGTAAAGTACTGTGGGTACACAGTACAGTAAAGTATTTACTGTACTGTGCAGTAGCCGCACAGTCCGATGTTAGTTCTTTTTAGTTTTGCTGAGGGTTTCGTCGTATTCCAGTAGTCAGGATACGAGACGCTCAAACTCTAGCTATCCACCAGGTCAGAACTTTGGTGGGGCCTCTCAAATAACATTTATTTTTAGTTTTGCTTCTTTTTTCGTGTTGTGTTTCAAAAATGACGTCTTTCTTAAAGTTTTACTCCGGTGAGGACAGATGAAAGTTTGCGTACGCTGGTCACGAACGGTTGTGTACATCATGAAATTTGTGAAAAGTTGTCTTCCCATTCATGGATCTAATGAACCATTGCTTCTCACAATCAGTATTATCTCCTTGCAGAGTCTCACTAGTAATACAATCTACAGAATCGTAATCCGTAATTTATTGGTGGTATCATGAATTTTGTTTATCAATTTACAAAAAAAACACTATATTGGAGTATTTATTTGTTTTAACTTTTGAAGCAAATGACAGAACAAGAAATGACCATTTCCCCCTTACACTATATTTCCTGGTCTACAGTTGCAGCAACATATGGTTCCTGCGTGCAGAAGGCTTTTAAACAGCTCAAATGTACAAAAAGATTTCGGAAATTTAGTGTTCGTTTCAAATGACTGCTTGACGACTCAGGCCGGCTACGAGTTGCCAGTGAAAATGCAATGCATGTTTTGAGTTTTATTTGGAACTTTTCCCTCGTCCACCCTGGTCATAATAAGTTGAAGCTTATTGAATGTAAAACGTTTTGTTCATTAATATGCTGATTTGAGGTATGAAATAAAATTTAGTAACTATTTTTTCCAAAGTATTATAAATGCAGCGGGGATCCGCCTCACATCACTCCAAACTGGAGAAATTGTGTTTTCTGATAAAAAGGCGTCTACGTTGATTGGTTTTTTCTTTCAATGGCGCGAGAATTTTTTAAAAATCATTTTTACATTTCGTCATGGCTTTTACTTTTTATGATGTTTTAAAATATGGTAAGGTTGATTTGCAATAATATTTACAAATCATCATTTGTTGTCTGGAACATTTAACAATAACTCATAAATAATCCTTTGAGATTATATTGAAAACAAGCTATTGCAGTATAACTGACTCATTATTTACGTACTGTGGCTGCTAAATTTCGAACGTTAGAGTTCTTTAAAATTAAATGAAAGTTGGTGCGTTTTCCCTGCGTGTATTCCAACGTAAATCATTAAGATATTGATTAGGAATTCGAAGAGCAGTATTTGACTGCTTTGCTGCTGAAGCTACCACAACTACGATAAGTTTGTAGTCCTGATCATTTTCCAGGGCACCATCTGAGCTCTGGATGTTGATGTTTTGTCTCAACTGTAAACTGTTAGTGGGTCTTCTGTTCTCAGCTACCCATTGAAATGAAATCGATCATACAGTAACTGAAGTGTTACTGTGTAAGATATCTGAATATTGTGTAACATCCTAATGAAGCTACGATCCTATGCTAACTGCGTATCTTACGGCATGGAAAAAGTCTTCACACAAATGGTTTAGAGGCTCCAATTTTTTGTTTAATTAGAGAGCTCTCATAGTGGTGTTTTTTATCAGTGGTCTCTTAGATCAAGATATCCAAAATCCATTGTCTACTTGGTGATAAATTTTGACCCTTCATAGCGATTCTGACACAAATTTTGCTGTAATGCTGTCTTCCAAACTGATCATTTCTTCTGGTCAGGAGATAAGAGCTGGTCATGCCTCTCCCCTCATCCAGCTGCCCTCAGTCTCCTGATGATGCATGAATTCTGGGCATCTGTTCCTGAGAGGTGAATCCTTAAGAAGTCAAGCAGAAATGTTAGACGCCCACTTTAGCCTTAGGATCACTTGCCCCAAAACTGATTAAACCTAACTCCGTCAATAACTAACCCAAGACTCCGTAAATTCTGGGGTCAAAAAGTTGATCTATTTCATTATGAAAAATTTTTGACAATTAGTACAGGCGTACAATACTTTAGACCCCGGGCATTGCTTCAATTCATTCAGTAAAACTTAAACACCTATGTTTTTATCGTTCTTGTCTGATCATTTCCCTCATACTACGTTTGAAAGTCCACTTGTATTCCACGTCCTCGACTGGTCATTACCTAGGCCGCAGACACAAGGAGGCATGTACTACGAAATTGGGGCTGCTGTAAGGCCTCGTTTCTCTACCCTCGAACTCGAAGATATTCCGTCGAGCGTCGGAAAGTTTTTCAGTCTGGAAAGTTTGATTCAATTTGTCAGGGAAGTGAGGCCGGGCCTGTGAACCATGTCTGGGGTACTGCTCCTGTAGAGGACGTGTCTTCTCACATTTGAAGCTGCTGGATAACTCTTCGGTCTTCAGTGCTACTCTCTGCAAATTATAGCCGTTTCTCCACTTATGAGCCTTCATTCAAATTGTACATTTAAATGTTTATTTTATGTACGCATATCTCTGTTTTGGCTCTGACTTTCAATTCTCTGGCTTCTATTTGCACTAGTAAAGTTTTATAGAGTTCACATAATTAACCTGTTTGCGCTGTTCTTGCTTTGATTGTGGAAGCAAAAGTACCTCTTCTGCAGTACGTGACCTCATGTAGGCTTTTAAAAATGAGCTTTATTTATTGGAACTGCTTAATATGAAATAATAATAAATTTCAAGCCGGTTTGGGTTACGGTTTTGCGGCGATCCATATGAGTCCCATAGTTTTCTGGTACTAAATGGACTCAATAAAGGGAATTCGCGAGCAGCTTTTGGACGTTGTGCTGTTACGTCTTGTGATGCGCAATGCCTGAGGACACTGCCTTGTTGCGTGCGTTCTTTTTGTTCTCAGAGTGTGAAAATATTTCTTGTTGCTCTACATTCAAGCGCTGAACTTCTTCGGGCTTGGAGTTGATGAAGAAATTCATGACTCGTGAACAGGTAAATTGAGAAAAAAGATGCAACGATTTTTGTTTGTATTGGCAAATATTCATGACATGTGATTCTAGCATTTCTAAAATTGGGGAAACAATTAAGACATAGCACTGTTGCTGAAGAGTACTAGCTGTGAAATTGAGCCCAAAAATAAGGTGGTGCAAATGATTGACTAAACCGTATTCATAGTCGATTGTTGCATTCAACAGCGCTCATTTAAACAAGATTCTAAGTACACACGTCGTAGTAACAGACACAATGTAGCCTTTGAATCTGACAGCAGTAAGAAGAAAGGATTCAAGCTACTATGAGCTCTTTATTAAAGAGAAACCTTGCTTCACAATGTCTTTAAGAATAGCTTTTATTTCATAGAAATTAATAGGAATTAATATTTAAATTGGTGCATTTTTAGCGAATATTTCTCCGCGAGCAAGTTTTTGTGCTTCCCCGTTTATTTTTATCTATTATTTTGTCTTTGTTTGTTCTTCATTCTCTTGCTAGAGGAACGAGCCTTCAATCCCCTCTTTTCCCATGCCTATTGCCTGACCCTGGAATGCTTTATTTCGTCATGGAATGTAATGCAATCCTAATTGGGGCAGGCAGCTTCTCGCCGCATCCCCAGAGGCCTACACCGCCTCCAGCAGTGTCTGGCAGAGCGCTCTCTACTCAGACGTAACTCAGTTTTCAGTTAATGCGCTTTCCAGCTTTGAAAATTTAGTAATAGTTCACATACTAGGGAACAAGTTCTATTGTAAATGAGGACGTTACAGGATGAAAACTCATATCACGAGTGAATTTGTAATGAATTTTTATGGTAATTTCAATATGACGGGAGCCTACTCGTTTATTATCTTCAGTAATTTTATAGTTCACCCTCTCTAGGTCCATAATTTTCCTATTGTTTCGATTTTCAATGCGAGTCGATGGGTTGCCACTTGTTTCAAAGCAGAAATTTCAAAAACGCTTCAATTTAATTTTTAACTCATTCAGAATTCAACACCAAATATATAACGTTGAAAATTAATCCATTCTGATAGACCGGATATATGACAGCTATGGTCAAAACAATATTTTGTCTTAGATTTCAAAATCGGGGCCCTGAATCTCGCTTTATTTATGGAATCAGGTTTAACACGTTGCCTCCGATTGCCTGATTGGTGTAAAACTTCACTTTGTACGCATAGTCACTAGAAGGATCTGAAAAATTACACAACCTAACCTAAGTGGTACACATACGTACCACTTCGGAGTCAACGTGTTAACCCTTTAGCGACGAATTTATTTTTCTAGTTTCTACGTTTAAGCTCACAAAGACCATCTGTATGTACACTGATGCAATGAAGCACGCTGAGAGCCAGGCAGCCAAAATAACGACGCTGTATGATGCCGCCGCGTTCAAACCTAGTAGCAACCTCATATTGCTCACATATAATATAATTTTAACATAATTAGCATTTTTTCTTATGTTCCCCGTGAGTGCCATACGGCGGTAGAGGGTTAAGACGCGGCGTTAGAGAAGAAACTGTACTCCTCCACAGTTACACTCATTCTTCATTTCCTGCATGGTTCGGGAAACCAAAGCAATGACTTCTACAGAATACAAAAGTCATAAAATAACTACTACATTCGTACAATTCTCTGGTACATTACTCCCTTTTAATTTATTTTATTTGAATGGGCAGGTATTTCTGATGCCCCACTCTCACAACGACCCTGGATGGCTGAAGACCTTCGAAGAATACTATTTCCAACAGAGCTCAAAGATCCTTCACAACATGGTGACGAAGCTCATGCTCTACCCCAAGATGACTTTTGTGTGGGCTGAGGTGTCCTTTCTATCCCTTTGGTATGAGAGGTGAGCTTCTTGTGTAACTTCATCATGTTGCCCCTGTATGACAAGGCAAGTAACGTTCTCAAGTGTTGGTGCTAAGAAGGCAACTGCCATACGGCGTCCAGAAGCCTAAATTTTAAAGTATGGGTAGTAGTTTCTTCAGCTTCTTTGGTTTTTTTATGCTAAAATATGTGTACATCGGTGGAAATTCTTACTTTATATTCTATTTATTATTAATGTCAGTTTACTTTTCAAACATATTTCAGAGTACATAATATAGTTTCGGCATATGTAAGTGGTACATAAAGAATTTTTGCACTCAAGTAGGAGTTTAACCCTTTCACAGTCTGAGACCCAGATATGGGTCTGATGTTTTTATTTCTGATGTAGTCTTTCTTCGCTATTATACCAATCCTCATCAATGAAATTTAACATATTCTTTCTACTGCTATATTTATTGTGAAAGACGTGTGGCCAGAAGCAGCCCATTGTCTCGGACTGCTAAAAGGTTAAATATCAGTGACATTTCACCTTGTATTTCTGTTTGTTCTTGTCTCATGTTGACTG
>VCRD01000646.1:0-45163 GCA_006783055.1 Trinorchestia longiramus | reverse complement strand
ACAGTAAAGAAAAGTACCACCACAGTAAAGAAAAGTACCACCACAGTAAAGAAAAGTACCACCACAGTTTTTTGTACTGTGAGTACCACCGTATACCGGCCTTGCAATACCAGTAAAAACTCTTCCAATAATTCTCAAGTAGAAGCAAGTTCTCCTGGCTTAATATAAAAATGTTTTTTGATCTACAATCATAATTTTTCAGATAAAATTTAAAAAACTAAAAAGTAATAATAGTGAAATTAGCATTTTTTATATATTAAAATATTTTACGAATCTTGAAATTAAATATTTGCTTTAAGATACTCAGTAATTTGGTTGATGACGTGCATCACTGTGCAGCAGAAAGTAACGGTCAGTTCCTGACTTGAGGGTTCACCGACCAACTAAAGGGGTCCTGCGCTTTGGTTTAGCTCGACGGTACAAGTTTTGTAAAGCGCTGGTTTCCTGCATTGCTCAGTTACGTTGAAAGCCCGTCTGTCCAATTTGGAAATCGACGACTTTTTCCAATACTTGCGGACGCTTTAGAATCACCAACCAGGTTCTGGTTGAAATTCTCCTTGAGACGAAATCAAGCTTTGGTGGTGCAATAAATGGCGAGGTCTACCGAGAAAAGCGACCTTCTGTTTATTGTGATCTGGAGCTGAGGAATTGTCTGTCTCCGCTCTTGTTTGCTCTCTGGTGGTCTTTTTTCTGATCTTTTTCAGTTCTTCATTTGGAGCATTTCTCTACTGTATTTTCTAAATTCACTCCAATAATACAGAACTCAGTTGACTTACCTTTACGGTTTGCGTTGTTTATTTTCAAGATTGTCATTTCATTTAATTTCGTTTAATGCAGCACCCAAGACTAGTGATGGATATAAAATTTCACAGGTTTTCATGATCATATAATACCATCACTGGTAATGCTTGCTCATTTTACCACTAGACAACTACTTGTTAGGTGTTATGGCCACAATGCTGCTCTTTCCTGGAAATTTTTACTTTCCTTGTTTATTTGAGACTTTTTGTCAAACTTTTAGCACAGTTTACCTGTTGACTCCAACTCAAATTACTTGGTATGATATTTAAATTTCACACGAACGGGTTAGCTTGAAATAGAGCGATGTGTCTTAAATTGCAGTCATCTAACGACCCGACGTAATACCGTAAAAAATCATTTCCAAATTATTAGTGTCATTAAAACTAAAAATATATCCCATTAATGCAAGAACCTTATGAATTCTTATTGCTGTAAGCCCACCTCTATTCCCTTGTTTCAAAGTTAGCCGTCATTTCAGTATAAATTGTTTATCGAAAAAAAACGTGCTTTTTTGGACAAATTTGTTTCATGTGTGAATGGCTTTCGACTTTGTGATGTTTCATTTCCCTATGACGGTTTCTAAATGTAGCTTTTATATGCGTGTAACAGTTAGTAATAGGTTTTAGTTTTTTCCTCGAATCATTTCAGTTTTTACAAATGAGTATTTTATGAGCCAATTTCGTTCATAAATTATTTAGTACCTCATTTCTTCCGAAGATGACTTCATGTATTGAAGTGGGCTCATCCCTACTCCGTCCCACAGTCCCACATCTGACTTCACTGTCCTGGCCATGAGACGAGCTTAGGTCTCGCTGTCTCTCCAGTTCGTTTCGACAAATTTTCTGTCATTCAAGATGTTGTCTGACGTAACTCCTCTCCTGTGCTGGAGCTGTGTGTTTAAAGTCGTTCTCTGCTCGATTTGCTGAACAATTTTTGTTTTTACTTCAATCTGCCTTGTTGAATTTGTTATGGAGGTATTTTTTGAGTGGACACAGGTTCCACTCGAGTTGATGCTTGTTGCTTGACTTGCCTGACCAGTGTTTTCCTGCATCTCAATCGGCTTGGTGGAATTTATGCCAGTGCCTATTTGTACAGAGAGCTTATTTGTCGAGGAAAGTTGACTGTATGTAAGGAGTTTCGACACATAGATTGGGTCTTTTTTAATTCAGGTTGTGATTTTGGGTTGTCTGGGTTTAATGTTTTACTCGCATCTGTAATCTGAGTTGGTTCTAAGGTTAACTAAATTCAGTTTCCGAGGCATGAATTTAGTAAGAGTAGTTGTACGCAGCTAGGTTTAACCCTTTAGCGACGAATTTATTTTTCTAGTTTCTACGTTTAAGCTCACAAAGACCGTCTGTACACTGATGCAATGAAGCACGCTGAGAGCCAGGCAGCCAAAATAACGACGCTGTATGATGCCGCCACGTTTAAACCTAGTAGCAACCTCATATTGCTCACATATAATATAATTTTAACTTAATTAGCATTTTTTCTGATGTTCCCCGTGAGTGCCATACGGCGGTAGAGGGTTAAATAGTAACTCGTGGAGATTTCTGTACTATAAAGATAATTCTTACACTTGAATTCAAAGTCATCATACTCCGACATGTACTTAAGTTGAGTTCTTTGGTTTGAATAATCTCAATAAAGTTTTGTTAAGTTGCGGATGTGCATTTTTCTACACTACCGCGTCTTCATAAGCTTTAAGTATTTAGTTAAATTCTACTATGACTACTGAGTATTTTATGTTAAATACTTCGTTCGAAACATTTTGGTGTTTTATAACGGGATGAATAAAAATGTTTCATGAAAGTTTTTTGTCAATAATTTGAGTTATTTATTTTTTTATTTTGTCAGTTTCACCTCTAACTCTCTCGCGGAGTAATTTTGACCACCCTTTGTGGGCCTCGTATTTTCCCGAGAAGAGAAATGCAACACAACCACACGCTGTTCATTGGCTGACCATTCTACTGGCAACGTCTAAATAAGCAGAACTACAATACGTTCTCAGAATTCTGTAACTTTTGAGTACAGTGTTGGGTTAATGAACACCTTAGACTTTATTTGATCACACTTTTTCGATAGGACTTCATGGTTTATTTGGAGAAAAAGGATTGAGGAAAATTTAAATTTTCAAATTTTTAAATTTGTAGCTGCTGTGGTAGCGAGTAATTCCTGCATGTCTTAAAGGGCGCACCCAACCCTGCGGCATCAGCTGCTAAGCCTCGTGAGGGAGGGGCGACTGGAGGTCCTAACGGGGGGATGGGTCATGCCTGACGAAGCTTCCACTCACCTCTACGCCCTCGTTGATCAAATGGTCATTGGTGAGTTCTAGTTATTTGTTTCGAGTGTGAACCTTTCCGTATCATCACTGTAACTAATGGCTCACCTGTTCTAATTGAGTATTCACATAATCGCCGGTTTTGAGTGGTTAATTGTGACACACTCACTGTATATCATTATTTAGTTTCGGTATGGTCGCCATATCGATTTTGTAATATTGCCATAATCGCTGCATTTAATTGCTTACTTATCAAGCTGTAGTATTCAAGCCTGATCTATTGCATACCACCATTTGTACGAAACGTTAACCGTACCATCCAGCCCTAGTCTGTTGCAGACCATTTGTGCTAAACACAAGGTGTACCATTCAACCTCAGGCAGTTGTAGGCCAATATCTGTACTAAACTTAGGTGTAACATTTCCTGTACAGGTCATCAGTGGCTGAACCGTACCCTTGGTATCAAGCCCTCTCATGGTTGGTCCATCGATCCGTTCGGCCACGGTGCTGCCGTACCGTACCTTCTACAGGAGTCCTCCATCTCTGGTACGGTAATCCAGCGCATCCACTACGCATGGAAGCAGTGGCTGGCGGAGCAGCAGTTCGGAGACTTCAAATGGCGGCAGGTGTGGGATGCCGATGGGGACGCTGACATACTAGTGCACAACCGGCCCTTCGACATCTACAGCATCAAACACTCTTGTGGACCTCACCTCCAGATCTGCCTAGAGTATGACTTCAGGAAGGTGAGCACAAGACGGTTTCGAGTTAGGACGAGTTAGTTTCGTGATCTAAAGAATTAATGTTACTTTTTATACGACGTGACTCATTTCATGAGTGAATATTTAACGTGTTCTCTGCAGCTCTAATCTTTGTACGTAATCTTCATCAGATTACAGTGATTAACAGAAATCGTCTTTTATCCTACAAACACAGTTCTGAGAAATGAGTAAATAAGTTCCTTATTGAACTACTGAACTCCATTAGCCTATGGGGTGTACTTGTGGCCCTTTCAATTTAGTTGAGTTTGTGTGTCTTTGAAAACATGGCTTCCGGTATTCCAGCATTTTGTGCGTTGTACTCAAGGGTTGGAATAGTGTTCAACGTATACTTGTGTGTTGTGTGCAAGTACCAGGGGAGTACATAGAACCAACTTGTACGTATGTCGAGGGTTCGCAACAGAGGAGAATACGAAATACACTTGCACATCACGTGCAGGCGCCACGAGAGAAATAGAAATAGAATGAGACTATAGGAACGAACCTTCTGGCCCATTCTTGGGTCGGATAATTACTTCGATAATTATTCGGTTGTTTACCCAAGTCCCATGCCGTATTTCTAGTTGCGTCAACCATGTCGGCAGCGGGATTCGAACCCGGGTCTTTCCGCTCGCAAGCAGATTCGCTCACCAGTCGACCAAGCTGGTGATAGTCGACCAAGCTGGTGATAGTCGACCAAACTGGTGATAGTCGACCAAACTGGTGATAGTCGACCAAGCTGGTGATAGTCGACCAAGCTGGTGATAGTCGACCAAGCTGGTGATAGTCGACCAAACTGGTGATAGTCGACCAAGCTGGTGATGCCACATCACAAGCCAACAACTTATTTTGTATATTTTGAGCAGGTACCTGGAGAATACACAGAATACTCCATCAAGTCTGTCCCTATTGATGAGAGCAACGTGAAGCTCAAGGCTGAGCTGCTGCTAGAGCAATATGGTCGTCAGGGCTCCCTGGTGCCCCACAACGTCGTACTTGTGCCCATCGGGGACGACTTCAGGTATGGCAGTCGAGATATTCTTTCTCTTAAATAAAATGGCTGATAATATTTGTCACATAAGTAGCTATTTAATGCACTTTGTAGGACAGAAAGTTATTCGTTTTAAATGCATCTCATGAAAAATGTTAACCATCACAAAGGTTATCATGAAAACTTCCTTAGGCTTCCGTAGTCTCTATTTTTCTCAAGCTTTGAGCTTCAGCCCAAGTTAGGATTTAATTCATTCCTTTTTACCATTTTTTCCATACTTCTTAACTGAGACGTAATTATTTTTCATGTGGATCTAGTAAAAATTAGATCTCAGGAGTTTCCATAAAGAGCATTCAATACTAAGTGATTCCATGTGTTATTTATTATGTTTTTACAATTTTTATGTACCTACTATAATCCAGGTATGACCATGCCTCGGAGTGGGACCAGCAGTACACCAACTACCAAATGCTCGCTGACCACATCAACAACAACCCCAGCAAGTACCACGCTACTATAGAGTGGGGTACAGTCAAGGACTACTTCAAGGAAATTAAAGCAAGGATGAAAGACTTCCCTACTCTACAAGGCGACTTCTTCGTCTACAGCGACATATTCACAGAAGGTCGCCCGGCTTACTGGAGTGGATACTTCACTACGAGACCTTTCTTCAAGATTCTCGATCGCCAGCTACAGGCTGTACTTCGTTCTGCAGAAATTCTTTACACTTGGGCGCTGACTAAGGCCACTCAAACGGGCAGCACTGCAGCATTTCAGCTATTGGAGAAAGATTACGAAAAACTTGTGAAGGCGAGAGAGAATCTTGGCCTGTTCCAGCACCACGATGGCATCACAGGCACTTCAAGAGCGCTTGTCATGCGGGATTACGCTGTCAAGCTTTTCTTGAGCTACCACGACTCCATCGCTGTTTCGTCGCGTTGTGCCGAGTTCCTACTTCTGAGTCGAGGCATGCTCTCTACTCTTCAACGAGAGTCCAACTTCCTAGAGCATTTACAGCCTGACTTCGAGCGCCCTACTTATGATAGCTGGCCGAATAAAATCCCCATCGTTACTGATAAGACAATGCGTCAAGTCGTGCTTTTCAATTCACTTGCTCAGAGACGAATCGAACTTGTAAAGATTCTTGTAACTTCGACACACTTTAAGCTGACTGATGAGCACGGTCATGACGTGCCTTTTCAAATTAACCCCGTTTGGAATGACACTGGAAATGGTCTCTTAATACTTACGAAACAATTTGAGGTGTTCTTTATTGCTGAGATCCCTGCCCTAAGTCTAGTCACGTTCACAATACATCCTTCCTTCACTGCTGGTGATGATAAACGAAAATCTGTTGTTTTCTCGAATTACTATGCTCCGTCCCCTGGTCAAGGTTATAGTTCACCTTTTGATGCTCGTGATGTACTTCCTGGTGATATTCAGATCGACAGTGACAGTTTAAAACTACTGTTTGACGGCACTACTGGTATGCTTCGTTCTGTCACCAACAAAAAAACGGGTAAAGTGACGCAAACTGCGTTTAAGTTTGCTGCGTATCCTTCCGCCCAATTTAAATCAGGTGCTTACTTATTTCAGCCAGATCCCAATGCTAGGGAACCCGAGGAGGACGTTCTAGCTGGAGCTAAGCCTCGTATTTTTATCCACTCTGGACCAGTGGCCTCTGAGCTGACGGTCATGTTTGGTTCTGCCCTCATGCACACCACTCGTATATTCCATACGAGTGAGGAGCCTCTTCAATCTGCTATTTACATCGAAAATATATTCAACTTTGGAGGTCATTATAACAGCACGGAAACCCCGGGTTTCCCTCCGAATTACAGGGAGACCGAACTCTTCATGAGAGTAAGCACAGATATTGATAATGGTGCTAACCCAGTTTTCTACACTGATCAGAGTGGCTTGCACATGCAGAAACGCGTTAAAGTTGCCGATATTGGTATTCAAGGTAACTATTATCCTATTACCTCTGCTACGTACATCGAAGATGAGTCCCCAGTAGACTCTCCACGAAGGATGACGCTGCTAACAGACCACGGTCAGGGTGCAGCATCGTGGCAACAAGGATGGTTAGAGGTCATGGTAGAACGAAGAACTAATTACGACGACGCTCGAGGAATGGGCGAGGGAGTAACTGATCAGAAGAGGACTATGGGTCGTCACTGGTTGCTAATCGAAGGCTTGGAGGCTGAACGACGTCCTGACGATGTTGCTCGCCTTTCCTTGGGAGCCCACCATCTCTCTAATATCCTCAACTACCCCATCGATTTGTTTGTGGCGGATGGGTTACAGTCTCACATGTTGAATGCCGGAGCCCATCTCATTTCTCGTCCCCTGCCTTGCTCGTTGCACTTATTGGGCATGAAGATTTTGCCAGTGGCACAATACCCCGGATTGATGCCCTCGTCTCGAGCGCTCATGCACGTACACAACCAGAGCCCAGCGTGCACGGTGCACTCGTCTGTGCATTCGTGCTCAGGACTGCACGATTCTGCCCCAGCAGGGGCGGAACTCATGGTCCCTGTTAAGTCCATGCAGAAGACGGACCTAACAGGTACGCGCCTGCAGGAGGAAGTCGTAGGACTGTCATCCCTTATCGTCCCTCACCATCAGGTCCGCACGCTGCTTGTTACTTTCCAGGACTCCAGTCACTCCGGGGCTGGTGACATAAGGCCAGTCTACTCCTAATTATCTGACATTCCTTTCGTACATCTCCTGTGATTTGAAGTAATATTCGTACGTTATATATTACGGAGAGATGCTATGTTTCATAGTCAGTGCGTCAATGCGTGTTCAAGTGTGAGACGGCTGTGTGAATGTTCGTTCGTGCAGCACTTCACATACTTCATCGAGTTAAGATAAGTGTATTTTGAGGAGTGTGAATATTGGAAAGATTTTGAATCCTTTGCGTGTGCTTGTTTATATGGTTTATGTTAACGTGATATAACTGAACATTGTTGGTGCATCAACAGCTGATTACCGTTGTTTCAACGAACGAAAAAATCTATTTCATTCCACTTGTAAGACGTTTGAAGATAGCTTAAAGTTGTTAGCCTCCACGTTCGATGAAAACAATGTGGAAGTGTAGCGCAATCACTGGTATTCTTATGTATTCCTGTTAAGTTTTCTTGAACAGAAAATCTCCTTACATTATTAATGATGACTACTGGTCATGTGACCTACTGCAAATGCTGCTACAAGATTTGTGTAGTTATGAAAACTTGACGTACGACGGGCTGAACTACACGGGCTTTGACGGGCTACACTCAATTCCAGGATTTCCATTTCCAAATTTCCTCCATTAAAATTAAAATTGCGATGTCAAAGACTCACAAAAATCTCCTGTTTCGAGATGAGAGCATATGGCGAGCAGCTGGGTGAAAAATAAAATATGTGAGCTCAGTTTTACTATTCTTGTTGTATTTCTCTGTGAACTCTGAATGCATTTCATCAGCATCCTGAGGTAAGCATAGTGAAGTTCGTATGCATAATGTCATACAAGACCAATGCAATTTTGAAACAGTATTTTTACTTATTTGTCTGTTGATGTTCTCATTTTCTTACCTCATTGAACTATGAAAATCAAACGTTCTCAGTAGACCAGCGACTTCACCAGATCCGTAAGGAACTAACGGATAGAGGTCATTTTACGCTCTCGGAAGTCAACCGGAAGTCTAGTATGCGTAAATTTTTGTTCTTCGGAGAACCTGGGAAGTCATATTTGGGTGGCTTTATTCTTTGCGTGGGAGAACATGCTCCCAGGCCACAAGTTGTGAAAGCAACAATAATTCACTTTGCGTTTCATTTCAGCTGATCGTTCTTTAATTTATGGTTTTCGAGTGACTGTTCAAATTGAGCGACGTGTTTCAAAAATGGTAAATTTTCAATCATTCGAGAAACGATACAAACATTGTCTGTCTGGCAATCCGCTTAACACGTTGCCTCCGATTGCCTGATTGGTGTAAAACTTCACTTTGTACGCATAGTCACTAGAAGGATCTGAAAAAATTACAGAACCTAACCTAAGTGGTACACATACGTACCACTTCGGAGTCAACGTGTTAAAGGTAACCTCGTGATCGCTGGCTGATGTATTCTTTTTTCTTATTAACGCTCTTTGCAACACCTCACTTGTACGGAGGTTTAAATATTTCGGTTTTTAGTAATTCCTAGATTTTCACTCAGTAACGGTCATAAAAATCGTTTTTTCCAGTAATAATATTCGGTGTTACTTTCAGGGGGTAACATTCGTTTTTGAAGGGAAGCAAGGGCACCCTAATTTTTATTTGACTACGCTATATGTATAGACGATAAAATTATTAGTTTGCATTGTTTTATGGACTTATTTCATTCTTTATTTTTTATATGTGGCAGAAAAGTACTCAAATTTTCAATTATATATCCAACATAGTTATTTTTTATAGCATTTCAAGCATTTATTATTTCTTTTGTCTTCTTTTTCCCGCATGAAAGATGTTATCTGTTAACTTTCGGTGCACCTTGAAATCCATTTTTGCGCATAATTGCTAATCACGATTCGCTTAAAGGCTGTGATACCGGATGCTCCCAAAAGTAATTTATTCGACTGCTTTATCTGCTCAAACTGGATAAACTTCATAAAATAGTTTTTTATTAATTAATATTTATCAGAATGCAAGTACCAATACTTATTAGCTCTTCACTTCCTTATATTTTTCCAAAGGCTCCCTATATGATTGAACTTTTAAATCAGTTCAGAAAGCTTTTGTTAGTAATTATGTCTGAAATAAAACCTGCGTGTGTGTCTGTAGCGTTGATAGACCTAATGAATGTTTTTCAAATGTTTGTCTAAATGCAGAATGCGGACTCGATTGACTACTATTAGACTGGTTTTCGGTCGATATTTTCCTAAACTCAAGAGATCGGTAACTTGTTATCTTAAGCGCTTAACCATTCGCGTCTACTATCTAATTCCCTCAAAGATCTTCCATGATGATTTTAGTGCCAGCTGCGTGTGCGCATTGACTAGCTGACCTATCCTAGGCAGGTCAATCTTAGCCTCTATCCTTAACTCTGCTAGCAAAATGTGTTCTCTTTTGGTGCATGTATAGCTGCTGTCAGCCTTAAGAACGTGGAGATAGACCCTGTCCTGAGTAGCATGTTATTCGACTTGACCTGAATCACACGTGATTTAACCCATACCTTCTAGGAACCATTTGCGTACTTATAAGCGCGGTCGTCATCATATTGATGGCATCGCTCTATCAATAGGCATTAGATAATGAGTGTCAGGATGTTTAGCAGGAAAGTGAATATGCATTTGAAGTTCATTGTGAGCTCGAAAAACTTATATAATCTTTGAGAACTTAATTTTACTTCAAAACGTTTTCTAAATGTTGTAAACTACTCTTGCATGAGCAAGGGAGTGTTTGGGGATTGTGTTAAAGATATCTAGACGTGATAATGAAACGATAAACCAGTTTGGGTAATATGACTATCTGTATGTTCGCAGGAGTGATTATAAAACCGAAATAAAGAATGTCAGTGCCCTACAGTTAGATCTGCCTATCATAATTATTTATTTCTTTGTAATGTTCTGTAAATGACCTTTATCAAGTAACGTACCTTAAATATTGGACCTTGCTAATGAAATTAACAAAGTTTTATTACACTACGTACTGGTGTTGCAATATTCCTTTCATTGTTCCCAGGCATATCGCTGAAGGGATTGTCTCCAAGGTTGAATTCTTTATCTTTCCTCACCAGGGAATGCAGGTACTAGCAGGCCTAGTTAGTTTCTCTAGGAGCGATACAGGTACTAGCAGGCCTAGTTAGTTTCTCTAGGAGCGTAGCAGTTTTCTGAGACATGAATCGAACACGCAGCAGATTTAGCTGTACTGACATCAAATATCTATCTACGCATTCATTTTCATAATTTTTTAGGCAATATTTCGTTATTTTCCCACTATTAATACCACCAGGAGGGGACCGACAAGTGACTTAGATGAACTCCTGTTCAGGCACAGTCTTTTATATTCCTGGATTTTCTCTTTTCTCATTTCGTTTTGGTACGAAATTATCTTTATTGATCAAAGCGCTATTATGGATATCCGTGTCCCTGTCCTCAGCTACTGCAACGATAGTCATTATTACAGTTTCGAATCTGGTGTGCATTACATTTATAATGCGAATAATTTTTTACTTTTGATTTATCACGGTGCAACGTTCTGTTTTTGGATTTCGGAGTAACATGTTAACAAAATGTATGTGTTTTTTTCATTTTATTATTAAAGATTCTCGTTGTAATTGACGTTAAACGAAAGCAAAATTTTCGTGATTATAATTGTATTCATTGTAATTTTTTGTACAAAATTCCCTACGACACCATGACAGCACTTCTTAAAAGGTGATAACACTTTTGAGTTGACAGTTGTGAGGGTGCATTGAGTACGTAGTCTTATGCTATGCTAGGGTGCAGTACAGTCCTCAACTCAGCATAGGTGTGTCTTGCTACCATAAATAAGCGTCACCTCTGCTATTATTATGTAAAATACCTCAAGGTAGGATGGTTCGGGTCTTTGATGTGTGTTCTATGCGTGTCGTAAATCTTCTATTAAAAACAATACTAAAATTACCCTACTCACGCCATAAAGCTGAAAAAATTGGAAATTAATCGTAACTCTAGACACTCGACGAATTTTATGCTGATTGATAATTCAGTGTGGCTGCAGCGGTTCATATTTACGTAAATTTTACGCTGATAATACTGTCCTAACTTTTACGTGCTTACTGTTTCTTGTTGTACCTATTATGCACATATTTCATAATCTGTTATTGATATTCACGAATATAATTGCATATACCTATTGTCCCTAACATGATAGAGCAAGCTCACGAATAACTCGACAAGGTAGTGTCCTAAGCGTTCTCCTCTTCGGAGCAGCGATGCTTTAATTTACAAAGAACAGTGATTTGATACCTCATGTCATATCCACAAGCATCTGCGTAGCAGCTTTATTTCTGGACGTAAACTTTCTTGTTGTCATTTTTTAGCGTCCAAGCACGACATGTAACTCTCGAGTCCTAGCGTTACAGAGACTGCATGAATACTCTGACTCAGCTCCTGCCCGCCCTCGCTTACGAATGAGATTACCGAGGTATTTTGTTACTGTTGTCATTTAAAACATCTGCTCATGTTGAAGTGCTTCATTAATAAAATGAGTGGTCGATGCATGAAAGAAAACCTTAACATTTAAATACGGTAATGAATTACTTTGATAATGATCTGAATAGTCTGTGTAAAATGCTTATAAATACGTCTGGATTAATGTTACTTAGTCATCACAATAGCTGACGCGTCATCGCGTCAGCTATCGTACGAAAGGCTTGACGCGTTGGTTGTTTAGCATTAGCCTTTTATCATCCATCATTCCATTTAAACATCTTAGTTTATTCTATATTTTAGACTCAGACGATGAAAAGGACGGAATTTTGGCCACAAATCTCTGCTGACTTTTTAGTGTGATTAAGTTTCCTAAATCCTCAGAATCGGACGCGGGTGGTGAAACTTATTTCAGCTAACCGCAGTTACTGCAGTTGTTCAGAAGATAGTGTTAATAAGAATAAGAACCACTGCTCGAGAACCTACTTTAGAGCACATCATTGTTATTATGGTTGGAGAAATTTTGTCGATAATTCTTTGTTCTGTTACTTTATCTAAGTTTCGAGAGGGTATTTTGAAAAAACAAGGTGAAACATGACCTATTAAATGTTTTAGATTAAGTTTATAAAACAATGTGCACCTTGCTAACTCAACCAGTGAGTAGTCCTTGATAAACTTCTCCAAACAATTACTGGGAGTGTTGGAAGCGTCGTAGTCGCTGTTACATGACTTGGTCCGGCAGAGGGAAAGTCACGACCGGCGAATTCTGCGAGACGGATGACAGACCGTCGTGTTGTCTGAACACTCTAATTTGTGAGAGTTCTCAGCGGTGAGAGGGTTGTGGAGATAGTAGAGGATAACGTCCGCCTTTGCCCTTATTCTGTTTATAGGTGTGTAATATGTGAACTTGAGAGTACATGCACACATACTCCATCGACCTTGGCACCGTGGCTGGAGTTAGCTCATTGTTGTGAGGCACGGACATCATGAAGAGAGTCAGCGTAGTCTCGTAGATGTGCTTCATGCTATCATTTTTATGAATTTCGTGGCGTGGACATAAGCTTACTATGTATAGTCATTATAAGAATGCGCAGAATACCTTCACTTTCTAGTCAAGACCACACGATGCCTCACGATCCCAACATCCTGTTTTGCTGCGCAAATTTCTATTAAGTCTCGTATAGCATCTGTGCTAATTTTTCTTTACGCATTTAGCAAAGTTTACCAGTTCATTGATAATTCTATAGTAAATCATAATGAGGATCTGATAGCTTAATGACTTGCTAGTTTGATTAGCTCTTATCTCGTGGTTATAATTTGTAAAAAGTATACTCTCTTCTTCCTTGAGGCACCACCAAACTACTCATGTGTTAATGTATGATTTTTCTACTCATTCATATAAACTCTTAAAACATCATTTTCTTTTTTTTAGCATTTCTAAAATCGGTTTAATCGATTATTTTCAGTATTATCGTTTTCTGTCGTATAAATCAAAATATATCGTACATTTTTTATCCTAAAATTAACTTTAGTACCACGGACAACAATTAGAACGGAACACATGACGAAATATTGTCAATTTTGTTGTGGCTCCATGTACTCCACGTTCTCCATGTACTCCATGTAACATCAAAGGAAACTTCAACTGTTAGTACGACATCACTCGCACTTCCCAGCGCCAATTATTTGCGTTGAATAATCCTATACTTCGCGCATTGCTCAAACTTTTTCTGAAATATTTAACTGTAATCGTTGGAGTTAAATTGTCCATCACCTATTCAAGTTTCCTTAACAAGTATGACATTATGGCATTTACGAACTCATTTCATACAGCCTAATTGAGTTCAGTGGAAGAGTAGAGTTTCAAGTTATACTTCTTGAGCATGAGTCATGACATCTTTGAAAGTGGAAGTGTATACCTATAAAATTTACTTCCATAAGTGATGTTTCAAGAGGATTTGCTAACGTGAAAATCTTGCCACGTGTTTAGAGAGCGCACTTCTTGGGAGAAGGCAAAATTGTTAAGCTCCTCTCAAGGGAGAGAGTCATAATAATGTTGCATATTAGTGGTTTCTTAACACGTTAACCGCCATGCCTGATATCAGAGATTTGTCACTACCGCCACGACTTTACCATTTTAAGACTTTATCATTTAACCTTCCGTAAATATTTTAAATTGATTTTTGAAAATAATTATTAAAAATTTGGAAATGTACCACCGGTGGTACATGCGGCGGTGAGTGAAATCCTCAAATGTACCACCGGTGGTACATGTGGCGGTTAACGTGTTAAGACAGAGGCTCCTCAGGTTTTCAGACATGTTCAGCATACTGATCGGCACTTTTGGCAAATTTATTGCAGTTGTAGTTTCAAAGATTAGTCAATATTTCTTTTCTATTCTTCTTGAAGAGGACGAGCGCAAGGTATAATATAATAGCAAAATTCTGGAGAGTTGAAGCTTTTTTCTCTCTACTTTTCGGTGAGATACTCTTTGAATTAACCGCACATTGGGTAGCTTTCGTTGAGGTGCATTTACTGATGCTGTACTGGACAGCCTGTCGGCCCAGTACTCTACCCTCATGCTTTCTACATGTTTCTCGCAGTACAGGTAGGCGGGTCTCTACAACGACTACAGTGCGTAAATAATGATTACTCGAATGATAAGATTTACATCTATTATGTTGGCATCCCATGCTGCGTCTCTGTCTACAATTCAGGGCTATCAGCAACCCTTGTGACCAAGTCATCAGTGTTACTAGACATAACTTCTTTCCAATAATTATTTCAACTGTGTACAGCTGCAAAAGTTGAAAATGCCCATCAATGCCAGCATGTCCATAAATTTGTTTCTGCTGTGTCTCGATGTTTATTGCAACTAAGTTGCATTATTTGAACTTGAATCTTTTATCCTTCTGTATGTGATGCAGCTGGATAAAAGTACGTGACTTTTGACTGCAATCTCTGTATGAGCTGCAACTAGGTTGAAGTCCGTGAACTTGTACCTCTATCATGAACTTCAAGCTCTTCAATTACCCATGAAGCTGACCCTCGCCCTTCTCCTACATGCCACACCAACTCTTCTATAAAATATGTACATAATGCTTCACCTCTTGATCGTTTTGGTCGTACGTCGGCTTTTCATCGTAAAGTTGTAGTGTTGGTGTTAATATTATGCAATTATGTTTACTGAAACGAATATTTTGTTACTCTGTTTATTTTTGTGACAATTCTTTTATGCGTTCAACTTCATAACTTCGCTCCTCTTTTTTTCCTGCTCACCTGCAATAGTTTATTGTTGCAGATTTTTTTTTAATAAGCTGTGATCAGAAATTTTTTACAGGTTTCGAATACTTATTTCCAATTATATATTTACTGTAGTTGTAGTCACTTGTGTCCATACAAACAATGAGAAAGCTGGTCAAGACAGCGTTCTTTAGTCGCCGTTTTCTATGAAAAAATCGTTTCCGTTTGCGTGTGAACTATTTCTTTAAGTTCGCCTTGCTGCATATTTGTAGCATAATTTTTCAGTATGCTCGGAGATGTGATTTTCAAGGTGTAATTTGGAGAAATTAATCCCAACTTTTTCATGGTGAGCCAGCTGAGCAAAATGCACCTCATTTGTTCACATCTGTGTAACCATCATTTGTACTTGTGTAACTGAAAAATTCTCCTTAACTTTTCTTCAAAATTTTGAAACGTGATCAATGTACCACGGGTATGTTAATCACAGGTTAAGTTGGAGGGCGTTCTATCTTTTTGTGCGAGTTTATTATATGCTTTGATTGACGTCTGAGCTGCCGTAGTCCTTCACATTGTTCCTGATTTGTGGTTTGTAATTTTTCCAATAAAAGTGAAATCATAATAATTCTTTATTCTCAAGTCTTCAGCGACGACGTTAAAAAAGTCCGATTTAACTTTTCAAGCAAGTACCAAACTTCTTGTACCACAATTTGTTCGGAAAAAATAAATGATAACAACTTATACGTAAAAGTCTATACTAACCGAAAACTATCGGCTTTGGTTTTTGCTTTTAGTTACAGTCACCGATGCTCATATGAAGAGTACCAAATATAATTTCTATTGATATTGTTTCAACAACAAAAAATATTCGTAGCTTTGTGAATGAAGAAACTACGGGAAACGTACGAGCTTACAATTTTTTGCATACATAGCAGATATTTTCTTCTATCATGTACGTATCGAAAGGGATTACACCACGCAGCACTGAAACCAAGATAACCTCAAAGCAGTTTTCTTCTGTCAGAATAAAATTTTGTTTACGTATCAATATATCAACAAAATATTTGCTGTTGTAAATCGTTTAAATATTCTAACTTGTGCAAAGGAATATAAAAAAGGTTTTCGTGTTTTCAAGTTACTTGTTTTCCAGCGTGATGGTCGGTATGTGTCTGAATGCAGTGCTGAAGCTTGTACATCTACTTTTTTTCACGCTGCCGTTCAATATCGCCACTTCGATGCTGTTCCTCATCCTCGGAGCCAGAACTGTTGACGGTACCATGAGCTGTAGGAGCAAACCAAACTGATAGTATAATAATATTGAGAGATCGAGTTCGTATAGTATTATATGATATAATATTCAGAAATCGATTTCTCAACGTTCTATAATACGTTGAAGCGAATGCTAAATTATGGTAAATCATTAACATATTGTCATGAGAATTTATTGCGAAGGTTTAGAAATTTAGTCAGAGAGTAGAAAGCTACGAGTAGATTCTTAAATTTACCTGTTAGATTCCCGAGCATTATAGTGTGAGAAAATATTTTTGATACTGAGGTGAAACTCATGCTAAATTAATAATCAATTGACACAGGTTAATTGATCTCATTAAATATTGGCATTTTCTGGGATTCAGCACACTGCATGGTTAAAAGTTTTCATCTCAATTCACGGACTTGAAGGCGACAGCTCAACTTTGGGTGTCTCCTTCGTTTGATTTTACATTTTATGCAGTGGTCTAAAGTGAATAAGCTTCTTATTTACTTTATGTACTGAGCTTGTTTTTTTGTACTACTGCTAATAGAGATTTCTGGATTTGTAAAATAGCTGAATCTAACCTTACTAACTGGGCTAATTTTGTTTTTGACTGATGTGTTCAAAAAAATTACAATGGATATCCTTTGCAACAACTCAGAACCGTCAAGCGTCGGCTGTGCCTGAATGGAAATCACAGAAAGCATGGACGATTTCGTAGTTTTGGATGATGAGCTCTCTTCAAATGACACAATTTGGAAGCAGGTGCGTGTGTTTCAGGTTGCACCACCTTGTAACAGGTGCATCAGGTTGAGATACGAGTTCAGTCCCAGTGACTGAACTTATTAATCCCGTAATTGTTTCAATATTCTTTCCTTTTAATATACTTTAATGTTCTCACATATGCTTTCACAAGCATTTGGCGAGACTAGTTTGTGAAATTTCTAAAACCCTTCATAAAGCGCTTCATTATAGTTTTTTCGAAATAAAATTCTTATATATCATGGTTTTGTAAGTTCATTACGTGTAACTACAATCAAATCGAACAGGTGATGAAGGGCAACCTACTGTCAGCTGGCCAAGTGTACGTAATTGAAGACACCGCGTGCTCCTTACTCACTCTGCTCGCCCTCTGTCTCAACTCACCTTTGCTTATGGTTGCCTCGTACGTCGGCGGACTTGTTGGTACACTCACAGGTAGGCATTTACCCATCCCGTGCCCTTCAGTGCATAAGTACAAGTACAGGATGGGCCATAAGTAACCTGCCTTTTAAAAACAACCATAGCAATTAAAGTTTCCTTTAAGTTTTTTCAACGTATCAATGCTGCTAGCGTAGCAGTGTTACTGACAATCCTGCATCCTCAATGCAACCTCACCTAATTATGAAACCTCCCGTGTCTTGAACTACTGTGGTTCATCGCCGCATTCATTTTCATGCATGTATCTGCTTCGATTTTCTGTTAAATTAAATTAAATTATGTTAAATCTGCACGGTGGTTGCTATCCACTAATACTACAATACAAAGAGCAGGGGACTACAGAGAGGAGGAGCTCAAAACCAGTCATATGTACAGGGTGGCGCAAGAGTCACTTCACCGTTTTGAGAATTTATTACATGACAACTAATACAGCTATAAAAATTGCTTACATATGAAATGAAGGAGGAAATCTGAAAGTTTTGTTACTTATACATGATATCCTTCAAATGTTCTCCATTATTACTTAAACACAAGCCTATTCTGCGCACAGTATTTTCCATAACTCTTTTCAAAATATCTGGAGTTATTCTGTTGATTTCTTCACTGATATTGTTTCTTAACTCATGGAGAGTATTTAGGATATTGACGTAAACCTTTCCTTCAAGGTATCCCCATAGGAAGAAACCTGGACGGGTTAAATCAGGAGACCGTGGTGGCCATGTAACGTCATCAAAATGGTATTATTACCCTATACATATAATACCTGTGGTATTACCCTATGATTCGGGTACATTGTACCCGAATATGACACGAAGTGCAGAGTCAATTGCAGCAGTAGAAAACTAAGTGTCTTAGTTTTCACTAGGAATGTTGTCATTAAAGAAATACTCAATTAAAACGTTTGTCCTTTGTAAATATATATATAACCGTCGTGTGCTTATATATTTATTTATTGATATATTTATTTATTTATATGTTTCGTGTCACTTTCAAAAAAATTAGAGGGCTCCAGAGCCTCATGTACTTGAGTCCATATCATGGATACCGAGTTCGGCGGGGTATTGCCCTATGATTCGGATACATAAATGGAAGACCATGATACACCCTGTGCCAAACTCTCTCTCAAATCTTTTCTATTGGTACCGACCACCACCACCACATAAATAGCAGGGGCAGAGAGCGTTTAAAAAACGAAAATTAAGAATGAAGACTATGACTATTTTGCTTTATAAAATATTGGAGCGCGTATTATTATACAAAGACTACTAACACAAGTGCATAAATGGTTCGTACCAACAAGGTTGTCTGATAACAAAATTTAAGTAAAATTAATATCTGAAAATTTTAAAGTTTTAGCATTCTTCATCTTAAAGTTTAAATATGAAAGCATGCAGTACTTGGAACTTCAGATGCCTGTTATTTACCGACCTCCATAGTTCTTTGAGCTCCTTCAGTTCTGAAGGAACATTTCGTTACCATGGTAACCACGCGAAGTCTGTTGCCATGGTGATAGTCTGCCCAGTATCTCTGCAGTGTCGTGCTCCACGGTTATTTGGTGAGCCCATCGCTGTACCGGATTCCTATCCAAAAAGTTTTGTCAGAGCGCTACAAACAGTATGCCAAAAAGAATTCAGCTCTAGGATTAGTAATACAGTATCAATTAAAATCGTCCGCAAGACTTGCAGGTATCCCAATAATGAAAATGGCTTGCAATGATTGCTGATATCTCATGAAAAACATCTGCAAGGCTTCCAAATATTGTTCCAGTAAAAGTTCAGTGTTAAGCTTGTGGATACCACTCCCATAAAAAGTGTATGTGAAGATTGTAGCTTCTCTTGAAATATGGCAACTCGAGGGGAAGACCGCCAAGCTTCCTCTGACGAAGCGTCAGGCGCCGCCGGTGAAGTGAAGGTGGTTCCAACGCACGTGTTTGGCTTGAGGAAGGAAGTCCGAGATGCAATAGTTCACCTGGACAGAAAAACCGTGCTGTACCCGGCGGGGGCCTTTCTAGTGTCGCACGACACAGAGACGCACCAGCAAAAACTCACTGTCCTGCAGAAGCCAAACCCACCCACAGCCATGGCCGTGTCCTTCAGAAGGTGCGACTGCTATTTTATGTATGATGTAATGACTGGGTATTTAATGAACTATAAATTGAGACCTTGGAAATAGTGTTTTTTGGGCACCTTAAAGTCTTCTTATCTCTTACGTTCTCGTGATGGTGTCTGTCCAAGTAAATCAGTCACAAAACTCTGCTGCATCTTCTCAAATTCCAACATTCAACTGAGCAAGGAGTTTAGGTCTTATCATATCGTGATATATGATTCATATGGCTCACATTATACTCTTTGCTCAGTTCTCTAGTTGTACTGGTAGGATTTTCACCAATGATAGCCTGCAATTCCTCAGAATTGAGTCCTTAGGAGCGTCCTTTCCTCGGTTCGTCCTTTAGACTGAAATATTCTTTTTGAAACGCGAAAACCATTTTCTACAGGTCTGCGGGATCTTGCTGCTGAAATTGCTGTATTGCCCCTCTGAAATTCACACAGTAAAATATGCCTAGTGTGTCTTTTACTTGGAGTGTACATTAGGGTCAACAATAGTTATTTATTAAAAAATTTTGAACAAAATATGAAATAATAAATATTATTTTAGTGATTTCGATGACTATGCATATACCATTTATAAGTTAAATTGATGTAATGATGCCCTAAACTTGTGGCTCAAAAAACGGATAGATCTTTCATTACAACCTGATAGTTGACAGAGACAAACAGTAACACGACATGAGTAACGGCACCACATACCAAGCGTCTCATTTGCATCGAGTAACTTGAGTACCAATTAATTGCAACAGGCAGTACCTGGCAGTGTGCCTGGCGGGGGCTGCTCAGGACCCTAGTGGCAACTACATCAGGACAGAGGGAGAGCTGCCCTCAGTAAGCATTTACGACATCAAGACGCACCCCATGCGGCGGGTGCGCAGCCTCGTGTGTGGGGATGTGGCGAGTCAGGAGTACGTGGCAGCCACTTTCAGTGCTGACGAAAGGGTCGTTGGGGTGCAGGGAGGGGGCCCAGACTGGACTTTAGTGCTCTTCGTCATCGAGAAAAGTAAGGTAAGTCTATACCTTTTGCTGACTGCCAGTAGCTCTAGCGACATTCATATTCACTTCACGTAAGTTAACTTTGCTCGTTTTAAACTCGACGTTTGGTTCCTCTTTCTAACGTAGCGTTCACAGTAAGTAGAATTACCGTTGCTCTTGAACACGAGGTTTGGTACCGGTATCAAAGGTTCGACAGGGTTGGAGGAAGACGAATGAACTGCAACAAGCTGCTAAGTGTTGTTAGATCTTGCACCTAAAATAGTGCGTACTATTTAGCTAAAAAATCTGTAAGGAAGCCAAGATGGCCGACAGTTAAACATAAAACAGAGATTAATACATGTTGGAGTGTTTGATAAGTTATTTCTGATGTTTGTGCTACTGTTTGATACCATCGCGTGAAATTCCCGACCGTCGGCTCCGCTACCTGCTGAGTTCATGGGCTAGGAAAATATTTGAAAAGCTATACGTACAGTACGTTGGATTTTAATCTGAAATTTCAAATTAACTAAGTCCGTTTTTTCCGTTTTATTCATGAATCAACGTTTTTTAACAATCCTTTTTTTCATGGATCATTTGGTGTAAAATCTCAAGGGTCCTAATTTTTCTTCAACTTTTCATTAGATCTATAACAGTGTATTTTACACGGATACGAGCTCCATATATGGAGGAGAGTTTTTCATTGGCTGCAGACAATACGAATTCGCTATTTAATTGAAGAGAAAAGTTTTCGTTCCTATTCATACCGTAACTGTTTAAAATTAATCACATAAATACTTCCATTTAAATAAGTATTTTTATTTTTATTTCATCGTAACCTTTATACTCATTGACTTGTCGTTGTTGCTGCTCCTCAGTATAATAGTCAAGTGTTTATGTTATGCTTTTGTTCACCAATCGGTTAACTTATTTGCTGCCTCATTCAATCGACTATACACAATCCCAATGTTTTATTGTTTTAATGTTCTCTAGTTTTTAGGGTCTTTGCTGAAGGTCTGAGTCTTTTTTCCTTTGATTTACATTTTTCTCTAAATGAATAAAATCTTCCTGTTAAACATTTTTTGTTAATTCTGTAGTTGTAAGGATAAAAATTCATTTCTAACCGATGTAATATCGAAATTTGCACTTTCGATGGGATTAATGTAGTTTTCGAACTACTGTACTCATATAGAGAACTAGGAAAAAGTAGCAAAAGTACCTATATAGTGAAAGGCGGATGGATAGTCGTGCATTGGTATTATTATTTTGGAAGAGTTTCAGCGCCGTCGCGTTCAGAGGTTCCATCCGGTCCCAAACCGCCCAAATTGTCCGTATTGCATTTGTCTAGTCTGTTCAGACTTTAAGGATTCGATGCAAGTGTGGAGCGGAGTCGTCGGGCTGCGAGCTGATGGTGGAAACTGATCCTGCTCCATCGTCGGCAGACGTGACGTTCTACTTCTTCCTTGCTTTCTCCTGCTTATATTTTGTGTTTATTGAATAGAATTTCTTTCATTTTGTTTTGTTGTGCAACCTAGCACCAATTGTCTGACGCGTACTCCATATTTTAACTGGTTTATCCAGAACTTTAAGTAAATAACTTAAAAATAAATTATTGTCGAACGCTAATTAAAATTACTTAAATACGAGTGAATTCATCTAATGAGTGTCTGAAAAGACTCTTAACTCAGAATTCTACTCTGTAAATTAGAATTTCCTCTTCCTTTCAAAGCGGAAAACCTACTACTATTCTTTACTATCCATGTGGAGTACGCTTCTGCAACTATTTTCAACTATCTTTAAAATTCTAACACTCCTAGCAGTTTCCGATGGAAACACTGAAAGAGCACGTATCTTTTAGGTTTGTATCAAGCATTCGAAAGTTATCTGAAATATCACCATACTGAAATTCTTCTCGCTAAGTCCATTATTACAGAGTAATTAATTCATCAATTTTCAACAGTACAAATAAATTGGGTGGTTGCTACCAGCTGTGGGACAGCGACGGGCGAACTCTTTCCAGTGAGCAAGTCCTCGCTGTCAATGGTAGGTTTCTCATAACTTTATTACTACGTTCCAAGATGTTATTGTGCATCGGCGTAACTTAACTAAATCCGCTAAGTTAACGTATTTACAGGGTTGCTTGCCGGGTTTCGCACTAAAATTAGTAGAGCACTTGTCTGTATGTGACGAAAGCTACTATACTGCTCTGGTGTTGTTGAAAGAATTTTTGAACGAAGATGCCGTGGTAGCTCAGCTTTGTAAGAGATAAGTGAACAGCAAGTGCAAAACAGATAAGAAGTTTACTGAAGTCCGTTTATTCTTGAGCGAAATTAGAAGTTTGGTATCGGACTTGAAGAAATATGGTATAGAAATTCTTGAAGAAAAGGCTGGTTGTGTTATTGTGGGTAATTGCATTTTTAATAAGTTGCCTGATGTGTTCCGCCAAGAGATGGCTCAGAAAGGAGGTAATAATTACCCCAAATTAGACGAAATATTTGAACATTACATGGAAGTTATTGATACGCTAAATCTAAAATCGGGATCTGATGATGCAAATGTTGAAGTGGAGCATTTGCCTAGAGTAGTGGTTGGTACGCCTGTTGATGCGCGAGTGTTTGCTAATCCAGCAGTCTTGTCTTTCGAGAGAAAAGCTTGCAAGTTTTGCTTTTCACAGGGTCATAGTATGTTGAGGTGTTCAGCGTACCCTAATTTTTTCACTCGCACTGAAAGATGTAGGGAACTAAAACTTTGTAGTAAGTACTTTAGTGATAAGCATTCGGCATTGAAATGCCGAGGAAACTTAAGTTTCGCGTGTAGTGCTTGTGATTCGAAAGATCACGTTAGTGCATTGTGTCCGGTGAAAAATGTTCGTACCACTCAAAGCAATGTGTGCATAAACCACGTATCAGAAGTGCAAACGGGTTATTTACTTCCTACTTTAATTCTGCCTGTTAGTAAAGGTAAAAGTGAGGTGAATGTGCGGTTTTTAGTTGACTGCGGCTCCCAAAGGTCCTATATTTGTTCTAGGGTAGTAACTCAGATGGACTCTACTTTAGAGTTGCAGACGAAGCGTTCTGTTGTTCCTTATTTTCTAGATACCGGTGTGCGTAATTTTGCAGAGATAAGTCTCGCTGTGAACATATTAAGTGGTGGAAAGATGTTACAGGCCCATTTGCTGGTGGATGAGAAATTTGAAATGAAAATCTCTGTGCCTTCTCTAAGCCAAGCGTTGACAAACGTAATAAGCACGAATTGGCCGATTTATCCCGTTCTTTGAACGATAAGTGTGATGAAATTGTTTTGGATGGAATTTTGGGGATTGACTTGTTACAGTATATGCCTAATATGAGCTTTGTACCTTGTATGAACGGAACAGCTATGCTTTATGGAGGTAAAGTAATGCCGGTAGGAAATGTAGAGCATTTTCTTGCGCCTAGGCAAGTCCGTAAGATGTATCGATAGATGAGAAAGGAAGAGTTAGAAAAACAATCTTTAGTTAATTACGTTTTGGAACCCAGTTCTTGCTGTAGAGATTGCATAGCTAGTGTTTTGTCGTACAGTAATGTCGAAGGAAAGTTAGAGAAATTGAGTGTTGAATACGATTCGGCTGAATGTGAAGTAGTCCCTAAACGGAAAGTCTTATCTGGTCTTGCAAGGTGTTATGATCCAATGGGGTTAGTCCTGCGGGTGACAGTCCGCGCAAAAAGTCTTTTGAGAAACATCTGGAAATTGAAGGCGGGTTGGGATGAACAGTTGCCTACGGAGTTAACAGATTCCTAGCGAGCTTTGGCAGCAGATTTAACACGTTGCCTCCGATTGTCTGATTGGTGTAAAACTTCACTTTGTACGCATAGTCACTAGAAGGATCTGAAAAAATTACAGAACCTAACCTACGTGGTACACATACGTACCACTTCGGAGTCAACGTGTTAATTAAGGTTTCTAAATTGAAATTTCCTCGTCAGTGTTATGCTTCTAATGAAGATCTAAAACTTTTCGTGTTTACAGATGCGTCTAAAATAAATTATGGTTTCTGTACTTATGTTGCATCAGTCTTGTCTTAAACCGAGCTTGTTATTCAGCAAATCTAAAATTGCGCCTCCAAAATCAAAGTCTGCCTACTCTAGAGTTATTGACAGGCTTTCTAGCTGTAAAAAATTTGTACCTGCTATTAGGCTGGTTTAAGAGTCTCGGTCAAAGAGGTGACTTTTGGAATTGACTCTCAAATAGTTCTCACGTGGATATTAAACAGAGCTGTGAAAACCAAAATGGTATTCACACGCAACCGTGTAAATGACGTTGCTCAGTATTTGCAGTTAATCGAGAAAGATTTCAACCTTGAATGTTCCTTTAGATACGTACAGTCAGAGGGTAATCCTTCTGACATGGTTACTCGAGGAGTAACTATGAAGGAGTTTAATAAGAAATTTACCTTTTGGTTACAGGGCCCAGAATTCTTACGTACTTCTGGGAAGTGGCCAGACCATTCGCTGAATTGTTTGTCGCCAGCTAATAAAGTAATTGGCAAAGGGAAAATAGAATATTTTGCATTCTTAACGCTTCTGTCTGATGTGCAGGAAGCTGTAAATTCCGGACCGTTGATGCAGCGCCAGGCTGAGGATGACGATCGGGAAATTGTGACGCCAAATTCGTTCCTTAAATTTACAAATGCATGTAATTTAAACTTCCAATCTTGTGCAGGACAAGACCTAATTAAACCTTCTATATCTGACTTACTGAAAGGGCTTGGGGAGAGAGGAGACATTTTTGAAATTTAAAGAAATTTATTATAATGAATATCTTCTGTCTTTGAGAGATCGGAAGCTTAATAATTTTCAGCCTGCATAGGCAGATCGAATTAAAGTTAACGATATAGTTTTGATATCTTCCCCCAATAAAGCTAGGCTGTTGTGGTCACTCGGTAGAATTAATAAGTTATATACTGGAGAAGACGGCACAACGCGTTCCGCTCGAGTTGTGCGAAGTGACAGGTCCGTGGGTACGTATGCAATTTCATTGCTGTATCCAATGGAAGTTCACGCCGATGACATAGAGCCGTTTGCTGGTGCCTCTAACGACTCGGAGGAGTTGGCTGAGGAGGACTATGATGCCGGTCTGACCAGATTTTCTCATCGCCGTGCTGCGGCACCAAATTGTTTACAACGTTTGAAGAATTTTTTTTTTGTTGTCTGGGGAGAGTATCGAAATTTGCACGTTCGATAGGATTAATGTAGTTTCCGAACTGCTGTACTCATACGGAGAACTAGGAATAAGTAGCAAAAGTACCTATATAGTGAGAGGCGGATGGATAGAGGGGTATTATTATTTTTGAAGAGTTTCAGCGCCGTCGCGTTCAGAAGTTCCATCCGGTCCCAAACCGCCCAAATTGTCCGTATTGCATTTGTCTGGTCTGTTCAGACTTTAAGGATTCGATGCAAGTGTGAATCGGAGTCGTCGGGCTGCGAGCTAATGGGGGAAACTGATCCTGCTCCATCGTTGGCAGACGTGACGTTCTACTTCTTCCTTGCTTTCTCCTGCTTATATTTTGTGTTTTTTTTTAATAGAATTTCTTTCATTTTGTTTTGTTGTGCAACCTAGCACCAATTGTCTGACGCGTACTCCATATTTTAACTGGTTTATCCAAAACTTTAAGTTAATAACTTAAAAGTAGACTATTGTCGAACGCTTATTAAAATTACTTAAATACGAGTGAATTCATTTAATAATGAGTGTCTGAAAAGACTCTCAACTCAGAATTCTACTCTGTAAATTAAATTTCCTCTTCCTTTCAAAGCGGAAAACCTACTACTATTCTTTACTATCCATGTGGTATATACGCTTCTGCAACTATTTTCAACTATCTTTAAAATTCTAACACGCCTGGCAGTTTCCGATGGAAACACTGAAAGAGCACGTATCTTTTAGGTTTGTATCAAGCATTCGTAAGTTATCTGAAATGTCACCATACTGAAATTCTTCTTGCTAAGTCCATTATTACAGCGTAATTAATTCATCAATTTTAAACAGTACAAATAAATTGGGTGGTTGCTACCAGCTTTGTGACAGCGACGGGCGAACTCTTTCCAGTGAGCAAGTCCTCGCTGTCAATGGTAGGTTACTCACCTGCAGTTAGGTCCCTGAATTACATTTTGCATTAATAGCAACATTTAGCCGGTATTCCGTTGAGCTTCATTAGAATCTTTTATTTAGCAACGGGAAGAAGTGGGAGGCCAAAGTCGTGGGTCGGCAGTCGTGGAGCACGGATCATCGGTGCTCTTTGCCCCTGGAGTTCAGCGTACGCCACAGTACACTCTTTACTGTACTGTGGCGTACGCAATCTAAGATCCAGATTGAGCGCGGTTTGGATGGTGAGAGCTGACATTCCGGCTCTAGACCCCAGGGACCGACGGACTCGAGCGTGGGGGTGCTGAAACTAGCCGTTCTCTCCAGTTGTCTATTTATGTTCTGGCTCTTGCAGACCTCAGTTTTAAACGTCACCTTAATTGCTTGAAGAGACACCAGTTTTATTGGAGGGACGGCTTAAAACCCTAACCATTTTTTTTTTGTTGACGGTCAAGTCGTCAAAATTAGATAATAAAATCACTTAAATACAAAAATATTTAATTGCTACTTAATTTGAAGTAAATAGATTAAATTAAAAAACCTTGACTTTTACTCATGAAGTGTCGTGAACTTTTGTGGCGTGCAAAATTCGCGACAGTATAATACTACTGTAAACTGCGTACATCCAGTTCTGTAATACGGACCCTTGTCCAGAAGCGAGAGCGTAACAGATCCTCTTGGCAGGTACTGTCCATCTTCCGCCTGGGTGACTCCCCGGGCCTGCTGTCGGTGTCCAGTATCGCGTTCCATCCTGAAGACTCAGGCGTGCTTGCCGTGGTAGGCAGGAAAGCCCTGCGCTTCCTCAGGTTGCACGACAAACTCCTCAAGGCGTACGGGTACCAGGCCGGACTTCAACACATGTGCTGCAGCTTGGTGAGCATTTGACTGCGTTGTACGTATGCAAGTGAACATGTAATCTTCAATATACAGGTATTTTTACACAGGTAACCTACTCTAATACAAAGAACTACTACTACTCTGAACACACGTTCATTCAGACGAGGTACTGCTCTTTTATTGCTTATGTCTTGTTTTGTTAGTTTGATTACAATGATTTAACGAGGATTCTTTGTTAGTGCATCATCGAGATTTTAAGGCTGTCTAAAGCTATTACCAACACAACGTTTGAGGAAAAACCGGAGTATCATGAGCGTTCTGATGGTTTTGCACAGAAATTAAAAATTCGAGTACGTGTAGTCGAATATGTACGTCGATAACTACTATAATGAGATAGAATTATCAATGATTGACCATCAGGATGGTCAATAAACTAAAACAGAAGTGATATTTAAACACGATTTTGGACATCCAGTGAGTCTTGAGATGGCAGAGAGGTACAGTTAACTGCGCTCAACTACGCAAGTTATGCCTATGAAAGTGGGGAGAGCGTTCAAGTTTCCACGAGTAGCATGAAAACGAGTGCAACTCTATTTCTGAGCTAAAAATAATTATGCAAATGATATCTGTAACGAATGCAGGTATCGCTAAAAAACGTTATTCACTACGCAAAAAGCCATTGTAGGTGAAAAATTGCTGTTTGGCTTAAAAACTGCCTTTTTTTCAATCTATTTACCTCATTAACTTTCGATCTTATTTACGGTTATGACTTTTTATACATGCTTGTTTGGACCCCTCCTCTCTTCAAAAAGGTGCGCTAAAAAAAAGCGTTCTTCACCATATCGTGTAGGAGTGTGTCAATCAAACCACTGCAACAATGTCAGTCGAAAGCTTGCTAAGTCGTTATATGCCCGCTTTTATTGAGCGTAAACAGTGGTTACCAACTGAATAAAAATTGCAAATTTCAGGTGTGGGCAGATCACTATACGCTGCTCGTGGGCACGGAAGAAGGTACAATTCTGCTCATGGAGGAAGGCGAGCTCAAAACTACGATTGTTATTGAAGATCCTGACAACAAAACCGGGTGAGTGCTCTATGGTAAACTCTTAAGTTTGCAATTTGGCTATTAATGTTTTTGAGCTCAATTTCATACATAAGAAAACAAGAATTTGTCTACATTTTATAAAAATCTAAAATAAATATAGTATTACGACAATTTTGGATCACACTTTTGCATTAAATCAGCACCATTTTCTTAAGGAATAGAGGTAATATGTATAAATAGTTTTTAATGGAATGTTGTCCCACTTGTCTGCTAATGATCCGACAATTTCATCTGCTATGATAGACGTGAAAACCTTCCCCTTTAACCAGAGTCCTAGGTTCCCCTCCAAGCTCCTTGAGTGCATGCCCCTGCGTGGACACTCATCGTCACTGTGAGATGATTACTTATACTTTCTCATGTTAAGTATAAGCGTCCTTCCAGTTCTCAGCAGCTTATTGGTTACACAAAAGGGATAAAAGGGATAAGAATTGAACAACCACTTTGAGTCCAATTTTTTCTTACAAGTGGGAAATCAGATTCAACGGCATATGAACTCAAAAAAGCTTCGAGAAGAAATATTCAACATATGCGAGAACTATTTTCCTCAATAAAATTTTGTTTAGTTTCTTTGTTTTACCAAATTTATACAGAATTTAATAAACTGTACGAAATTTTTCGAGAGCCTGATAACAGTTAGCATTCCCAAACATAGGCATTATTCGAATTATTGTTGGTAATTTTCAAGCATTACATACGTGTTGTGGAAGTACTTTGTAATCTTGTTTCCATCACACGAAAGTTCGAACACAATATAATATTCTAAGTTTTTCAAATCTGTCATCGGATATGCCGCTGTATAATATATGCACGCTACTAAAACATATAAACTCTTCCTTACAATTCAAACTCAAAAAAACTTTGTCACTGTTTTGTATTACGATTGTTTTCGAAATTTTTTCTCAGCAACCGTCAACGGCTGTAGTTTAAATCCCGCTGTTAATCATAACATTACCTAAAAGTTAGATGAGCCGTGGCTCATTTAATATTTGAATCACCGTGAGCAACCTCTCGGGCTGCACATTAAATCTTAAAAATTCGGTAATTTGAGCAGTAAACGATTGTGGGCGGAGAACAACAACTTATTCTGATAGCTATGTTGCAAAATACACAAACATATATTCATTAAATTTTGTACGTTTCTCTTGTAGTTTTACATTCTCTGCAGTCGTGCATTGTGGGTACTGAGAAACTCTTGTCTAGCCCTTGCTTCGTTTAAGCCTGGTAATTTTAGTACTGCATGTCTAATTTGTTGGAACGAAACCAAAACATCAAGCTAAAATACAACCAGTGAACTGCATGTCGTTGTATTTAGGAGTGATACGAAGCTTCAAATGCCCTCGAAGCATTTGGTGTTTCACGCGGAGTGTTTGCGTTTATAAATACTTCTGACTACAAGTAAAGGGACACGATGAATGTATAATTGCCATTAGAGTTAGGATGTTGTTCATTTACTAAGCATGCTCTTTTTTCATATCTGTAGCTCTCCTCAATAGTCGGCTGCCCACCGCCTGTGACGTCTTAATGATTCCGGCCTCTGCTGAAGAGTTCTAAGCGAAAAAAAAAGTGATTAGTGTACTCTCTGACAGCTTCAAAGTATTGTGACAGAGGCACAAATACTTTTCCAGATGTCACTCCTCTGATGTTTTCTCAGCACTACGTCTTTCTCTTTGACGCGAGACTTAATTACTACGGTCCACCCTTGAACAGGAGTACCTCTCTACAGTGCCGGGTTAGCACTGAGCTTCCGCACCGATGCTCTCAGGCGGTATTTGAATCTCATTATCTGCACTCCAGCATTTTTTTCGTTACATTTTTCAAAAGCCCTTTTCACCCTCTATGCAAAAAAATTAGAAAAATATTTTGATTGATGAAATTTATGGTCATTATTACTGATATCACTACTCTAACCAGGAAGGCCCAGCAAAGTGGACCAGCCACACGCTCCCCCTCTAAAAGTGGTCGTGGGTCACAGGAGGATCCCTCTGCAGCAGACGAGGTAGGGGGCAGTGCTCCGCGGCACCGTCGTGTCACTTGCTTCGCAATGTTCAACAACAGCTTCGCCTGCGCATGTGGACCTGACAAGATCTTCCTTTTCCAGAGAAGTGACAACATCCACGAGTTTTACTTGCAGGTGACTGCTAGGCTTCTGTTCAACTGAGTACACGCTGCTACCAGGCAAAAACATTAACGTCACTTACACAGCTACAGAGAATTTAACCATCATGTATTTGTTTCCCTGTGGTTATTGCACGAGTGAAGCTTATACAAGTTTTATCCTTGCCGTGTGGAGAGTTTCTGCAGCTGTTGAAGCTTGACTTTCAATACTTGGGTGTAACATTCGTCATGCGTCTGCTCTTTCTGCGAAGTCAGGACTCACGAGCAGTCTTACTTGAGAGGGTTCGTGTTAGCGCAACTGCTATAATATTGCGAATTAGCACCTAACTAGACAGTTCCCGTGGGAATTTTACGATTTAGATTTGACTAATTTAAAATTATTAATAAGATGAATGCATTCAAGATTTACAACGAATTATTGGGTTTTATCTGAATACTTTTTATTCATTTCATTCAGAACTTCCTTTCTGCATCTTACCTACCGATAACATGGCCCAGATAGTACCTGTTGAAATTCCTTGGTTTAAAAGTGACCAAATTAAGGACCTATGAAATAAAATACATTTTCAGTTTACCCGTAGTACTATCAGAACCTGAATATTTTTCCTGAATGTATACAGAACTTCCATTCTGAATCTTATCTAACGATAACATGCCCGTGTAGGAGAAAAAGGTCGATAATGCAAAAAATAGCGTTTTCTATAGTGATCCTGCGCCTTTGGTTTCCGCAATACAATGCTTGTAATACATGCATACCCGTTCTGACTTCAGTTCAATAATTTTTTCTTTAGTAATAGATAGGAAGTAATGGGACTGACACACACACGCAGAGAGAGAGAGATGGAGACACTGTCTATTATATACGTAGATAAGTGGAATTCAGAACTTCCTTTCTGCATCTTATCTAACGATAACATGGCCAAGATAGTACCAGTTGAAATTCCTTGATTCAACAGTGATAAAATTAAGGATCTATGAAATGAAATACATTTTTCAGTTTTACCTGTGAATACTTTTCATCAATATATACAGAACTTCCATTCTGTATCTTATCTACCGATAACATGGCCGTGTAAGAAATAAAAGCCAATAACAGAAAAAATTGAGTATTTTATAGTGATCCGGCTTCTTTGGTATCCACAATACAATGTTTATAATACATGCATACCCGTTCTGATTTCAGTTCAATAATTTTTCTTCTGTAATAGATAGAAATTAGTGAGACGGACACAGAGAGAAACTGAGAGAAAGAGAGAGATGGATATACACTGTCTATTACATATTTAGATTTTAGGAGTCCGGAGGAAAAAATTTCCGGAATTTATTTTATTCTGCACCTGTTCTCACTTTGTGAGGACACAATTTTTGTGAGTGAGTGGTACAATTTTTGCTGTAGTCGCTCGCATCCCCGACCACCAGACTGCGATTTCGAGTTTTTCTTTGTAACCCAGACAACGTTTGTAATCAATAGAGTAATTTTATTATCTTTACCACTTTCAGTTCGATATTGGCTCTCCACAATAAATTGAATGAGTGGTTTCCATGATAGTGGGATGACATATATTTTAACAGCTCTTATTTTGTGAAAGTCTTGCCATAATTCGTTGATTTCATGTACCAGACTACAATTTTCTCACCAACGGATTCAACTGCTAAGAAGCTCTAACCATTTATACAGAAAATAAAAATATAATCACGAGTAGATGATATTCATCATCTCTAGGTTGATTGTACTTAATTTAACTGAGATTTTTACCTTTTTAAGGTTCTTCTGTGCATCTACACACCCTTGTACCATGCAAATATATGGGTCTACCCCGGCTGGATGTTTTTGTTCACTTTTAATTTAAAACTTGATTTCTTACACTCGGGAAAATCAATGAATTTCAAAACATTGTTGCCTGATGGCATGACTGATATTAAAAGGTAATCCTGTGATTTGCACTTGCGTGAGTAATTACTGTATCTCCAGAGCATGGTTGTTAGTATCATATTTTGAGTATTTAGGATACAGGCACTGTGAAGTGTATACTCAAATCCGCGCTTCAGACGAGTACTATCGATTAACTTGATTCAATTTAAGTGTAGTCAGATGTATGCATCTGACTTGCTCAATGAAATAAACACAAAATCCTTTCACCACGTTAATCACACGAACACAACCATCCTCCAGCGTCACCGATTGTTGGTGTGCGTCCCTAGCCCCGCGTCCCTGGTGAGCGGACGCGGTCAACACACAGTCACAAGTTTGTCCGCTGACTCCTCCGGCTCGTACCTAGTGCTGACTACCCACACAGGACAGATCTTCACCAACGTCATACCTTCGCTCGATGATAGTCAGGCAAGTTTGAATTTTGGAGATATAAACTCTTTCGACGATAGTTTGGCGTATTTAAATGTCAGAAATAGAATCTCAGTCGAGAACAGTCAGGCAACATACGTAGAATTTTATGGCTGTGATTTCAAACGACGAAAATCAGGAAGAGGGAATTTTACAGCTATACTATCTGTCAAGAACAATCAAGTGAGTTTAATATTGGGATGTATATTATTTTTAGTATAGTTCAATGGGTTGGAATTTCACGCCCGTAATTGTTTTTTGAGAACGATCATGCGAGTTAGGAACAGTATATAAGTAGTTCTATCAGCTAAAATTCATAAATTTAAATTCCCTCATCGACCGTTAGATATGTTTAATTTCAACCCAAAGTTAGAGTTCACCGCAATGAGTTTGTGAACAAGAAAAGAAAAGTCTTAAGAAATAGCACACTCTGGAAAATGCATCTACTCATCATATTCTCAACCACGGAGGTACTTGTAGAAGACGCTAAGGCCTCGCTCTGATAACAGAACTCGCAGTTTCGTGTCGACATGGTGGGCATTAACTCGTGCAGGAGTGCTAAGCATTCAACCGCTCCCTCAGTACTGGCTTGTGGAATTCAAGACTCAAATAGCGGAAGCCCATTCTTCCGAACCAATTCATTCACGAACAAAAATGCTATCATCCGAACTTAATAAAATTTTTCAGGATATTGTAGCGCAAGATTTTTTCTCTTATTGCTGTATCACAGACATGAGCGGTCAGGCCACTTTTGCACAAGCTGCCTTTTGCAAAAAAAATGTCAAGATCTTTGCCGGGGAGATTTGCGTCGGCTTGTATCAAATAATTACATGTGTACGTAGGTGGCGTCTTCAGTGTTCCGACCTCTACACACGCAGCACCACAGCGGCGCAGTTGTGTCAGCAGATGTGTGCTTCTGGAAGCCTTTTTGTGCGACAGTGGCGCGCGACAGAAGCTTCCTGCTCTGGGACTATGACCAGCACTTGCTGCTCCTACAGCACACTTTCAAGGAAGACCTCTACTGTGTTGCTCTTCATCCGACTGGTGAGGAGGGAGCTCGGTTTCATCACAAAGGGAAATGTATTGATCATTGAGGTAGCTTAATTTTAGTTCTGATGAAGCGCCTGAATTGCAACATATGACTCACCTATATATCATATGTGGATATTGAGTTTGCATCAGAGCACTGCACGGGCTCTGAAACATGATGTCACACATCATTCATCATTCATTTTTAACACATTTCCTGCGAAGTGATCCACTGGTGGGTCACTCAGGTTAGGTTCTGTAATTTTTTCAAAGCTTGCTAGTGACTTTGTGTACAAAGTAAAGATTTGCACCGGCTAGGCAATCGCAGGAAACGTGTTAAGAGATCGATATTACTGAGTGAGCTCATCGAAAAGTTTGAGTTACAAGAACATTTTTCACTTTGATTATGACCAATTATGTTCCATATATACACTATATATTTCGAGGGCATTTTGCCCTAACATGTGATTTTCTACGTTGCAAGAGAAACTGGCTAAATTCAAGCCTCCATATTTCTAATGCTGACATCGTGCCAAAGAAATTTTGTGCACGTAGAATTCTTTGCAGATTTTCTTAAGGTACTCGAATATGTACATTTAGGTAAATGTACCTGCTTTTCAGTAGTCTTAGCTGGCATTGCGAAGTTAAATTCTAATGTTAAAAAGTAAGACTAGTATGTTACTAACTAGGTTCTTTTTAATCTATTATGCGCGCTTCAACCAATTAAATTGGTTAAATTCGCTCAAGAGTGAAAAAATACAACAAATTAGCAATCACAATTTCAAGCTTTGTCGCAAATTACCAATCACGTGATTCTAGGATCAATACACCTTTGTACTGATTGGCTTTGTTATCCATCCTGGTCAGAAAATCCCAAATCCTGATTACGACCGAAATGGTAATTTTCTTTATGTAAAATAACGCTCAGGAATTTAAAGTAATTTTTGCAGCATTTTCCGAACATTAATTTCATAATTTTCCTTGTTTTTGGAGATCTGATAACACTCTGACTAGTCAAAGTCTAACATACAGGATCCAAAAAAAGTCTACTTGCTGTAAGTAGCTTTATTAAAAAATAAATATGACAGAATGGACGAACCCCAGGGTTAATTCTTGAGTTGCTACCAAAGTCCCTTACCGTCTGTTAAGGTCTTCACATGGTTGTTGTAAAGAAGAGGTTACTGGAAGTGTCCTTGTGTCTCTAGGTTTCCACACAGCAGTGGCATTCACTGACAGCCTGCGTCTGTATCACGTAATGATGGATACCCTGAGTGGGTACTATGAGGTGCGCGTGCGCCGCTGCAGCAGCTGCAAGTTCAGCAGTGGGGGACAGTTCCTGGCTGCTGCTGACGGTAGCGTGGTCGCCGTCGTGCACACGGTCGCACTCAAGAGGCACCTCACGCTCAAGGGGCACGCTGGCAAGGTCAGTAGTCTTATAAAATGACTGCGTATGCGAAACAAAGATATTCAATGATGGCAGCAAGCGAAGAGTCAGTCTGTACAGCACATGAACCTTGTGATGGATATATTAATTGGACTATGGTGTACGAACTCAAGCAATTTACCCTTCCATTTAGTGAAGCTCATCGTGTTTGTTTCGCCCGATAAAGAATCTGGTATTCTTTAGTTTTCGTGAGAATTGTTTTGCGAGATTCCGCCTTTTCCTACGCAGCTTCCAGATAGCGGTGCGACAAACAAGTGAGTTCAGAGGCTGGATTTCCCTACCCGCTAAACGATTGATTCATACGTATTAGTCGGGATGTACAGGGTCTGTCTGTTTTACTAAACGATAATAAGTATTTGGAAGCGAAAGAACTGAGGAACCACTACGTTAGTAAATATTATATAACTAGTTTGAAACCGCCATCCTCCAGTCCATAAGTAAAATAGCAACGTTTATTGATATTAGAAAAAAGATAGTACAAGGCAGAAAAAATTGTGTAATATTGATAATTTATAGTTCACTGTTGATCATACTTTCATTATATTTCGTACTCATTGTACGTGATACTACGATACTCTTCCATTGTATTACACTACTAGTATTTTGGTACAAAGTACGAAGTAGGAATGGTAATACAAGACAGTAAATTTATAAACGTTGGTGAACTATGTTGCTTCATCATACTCTTAATTTTTCCCTTATTCTTTTTTAAATGCATGTATAAGTAGTCATATAATTGAAAAGTACTTGAAATTATACATTACTTATAAGACACGCAATTTTCCAACAGGGCTGTTTTGAAAAAATGACACTCGTAATTATTTATTGTGATTTCTAAAACAATAGCTTATTAACCCTTCTTGTAAGAAGAACCAGGCTAAGACATAAAATGTAGACACTTTTTTGGGAGCGTTCACTTTTGATGTAGGTTCAAGAACGTTTGAAGTGCCTTCTTTCAATGCAGGGCCTGAACAGAAATTGAGTAAAAAATTGTTTGAGATGCTCGCTGAAATACTTTTGATGTTAACCTTTAGGGCAGCAGACACTAATGATGAATTATTAGTCGTTTTACTCCACACTTTTTGGCCTCACAGATTCTAGGAGTGGCATGGCACCCCAGCGACCTTCAGGTGTTTGCTACCGCTGCTGACGGAGGAGTACTTGGCTGGGATGTAGCCACTGGGTCTCTTGCTTTCCAGGTATCCTCCTATTCGTGTTGCCTTGCTAATGTACAGGGTGTCCCAGAGTTATGGGACCCAAAAAATAACAGGTGCACGTCAGAAATTTTTATTCATAAGATAAAACACAAACGTACATCTGTAGAGGAGATAATAAATGACTGTATATCCGGTAGAGTACAATGTTTATTTTCAAAGATTATTCTGTTCAGATGGTTACTCCTAACTCTTGAACATTCATGGGCTCTTATGAGCATGCTAAGCATCACCTTGGTTAATTTTTTAGGTCTGATTCGTTAGCATTAATCCATTGATTCATTAGCATTAATCCATTCAATGCTCTTTTATCCTCTTTTGAACGGGATTTCTGTTTTTCCTAAGACAAACTTCTTTAGTTACGTTAGTTTTTTATCGGGTCCCGTGACGCTGGGAGACTGTATGAATAGGACTAAATTTCGAACATTTGTCATGAAGGCTATTTTTAAGCCCAGAAGTCAAGTTGCTGTAACTTAACTACTGGTATCTTTCACTTTAGCAATGCTGGCGATGCGCTTAGGAAAATTTTCAGCTCTGTAAGTCGAAACATCGTGTTTCATGTTAGACATAAAATGAAAGCGGATAGAAATTAATCGCCGAACTGATTTAAACTGGAAAATGTATTTCTTGCTCATTACATATCGTGATTCTACGTTGAGAAAATTAATAAGAGTTCTTTAGGTTCTGCTTATTCATGTGATCCTATCATTCGTTCAAAGTACTGCTTCCATTTACGTATCGTCAAAAATATGCAGAAACATGAAATTTCTTTTGACATTTTTACTGTAGGTTTAATCGATATACCTGAGAGAAACTCATATTCTATCCATATGGAATCTTGTTCCGTTAACAGCTGCAGACTTCACACGGCTGCACGTATTCACACTCGTACCTCTCACTGGACAACAAGGGCGCGGTGATGGCGGGCAGCGCTGCTCACCTCGTAGAAGTCACTGGTGGACAGGTGGGAGAAATCAATTATCTATACTATAATAAGAGCCGCGTCCGTCCATCTGTCTGTGTATCACACTCTTCTAATTGATAGCTTTGATAGCAACACGGATAAAGCTTTAGAAATACAAGAAATCATTCTATTGCATTATTTTTCTGTGGCAATTCAATTCCCTTTTACTTTCATTATGGTATCCAGAATGCACAATCGGTTTATTTTTACAAATAGAAATTTTCTTTGGACCTTTTTCTGTTTAAATTCATCATGATGCTGTGATATTTTTATTTGATAATGCGAAAAGAAATGTTTTAAATTAGTTTGACCAGTAACGTGGCTACCACTTAGTATAAGGCCAAAGATTTTGGAAATTGAGTTATTGTTTTCGGAATTGGGATTTTCTTGAAAATAGTTTTAAAAAGGTATCTTACTTAGGGGCCACCCTGTATAATTGACGCTCCTACGGATTTAGATAAGAGAAAATTTCGCAGGGTATACATGTATTCTAAGCATTGTATTGTGGATACCAAAGGCACATCCTTCAATGTGGAAACTCTTTCGCAAAGCCCGCGTCCAGTGGCAAATTAAAATGAAAAATTTAGTAAAAACCGTGTTTTTCACGTGTGGATCTAGTTAATGATAAAAATATCCTACTGCACCCATTTTTGAAGTGTGACATTATATGATTAAAAAAAGGTCAGGTAAGGCCTACAGTAAGTAGTTTTATAAGAAGCAGAGCAAATAATTATATAATTATTTAATATATTTTCTGCGGTTTCATTCATCGAATTATGTTACACTTTAAGAATAGATGCCTAAAATACTTTTGTAGTAATATACTGCTCGTATAAAATATTACACAGCAACCATAGTGTGAGGTGATGTTAAGTAATATTAAGAGGAAAAAATTTGGAAAGAAGTCATGAATTTTTGTTTAAAGTTTCCATTTTACATTTCATCTAGCAAATTGGACTGTGTTTACCATCTACTCCTGGTACGTGTTTAAGAAAAAATGCATCATTGTTGAGATATTGGAAGGTAATTTCATGAGACAACTACTTAACAGCTGATGCAAGAGGAAAGTGTGGAGGACTTGAGTGCAGTAGGGGTTGGTGCAGTGAAGACTCTTCTTGCGGTGGGGACGTCTTTTGGCTCCATGGCCTTCTCGCGCGTCCCTCGCAGCTTCGCTTCAGGTCCACTCAAGCCCACGCCAGCGCACGCTGCCAGGGTTGTTGCGGTCAGTGTGTAGGCTTGCAGTGACAGGGATGGGTCCCCAGCACAGGGAAGGTGATGTCGCAGGATACCTTTATGAATTCATTGACGAATGATCGACCCAGTTGATATTGTGTTGATTATATGCCGCCTTGCTTATGTGGCATTGTGGTACATGCGCTTGGAGACCTTACATACCTCATGAATTTGGTAACGTTGCTAACCCGCTACCAGAATTGTTAAACTTTCTATTCTTACTATTTATAAAGCTCTAATTTTCCTCTATCTAATTATTTTGAGGATAAAACAATGATTTTTATGAGATGGCATCGGACGGATAGCACCACGTAATTGAATTTCAAGGTATGCAGTTTTTCCTGTATTCTAGTACTACTGTCAAACAGTACAAAGAAATGATGGAAATACTTCCAAATTGTACATTTTAAATTGTAAAATTGTACATTAGCAGCCACCAAATTGTACATTAGCAGCCACCGTGGTCGAGTGGTCTGCGGCCTGTGTTAGGTATCAGGTCTCTGCTTCGGGCAGAAAGACCGCAGGTTCGAAACCCGGTCATGAATACGAGCTGCTTCTCGTTTCGCGCCGTGAGCTCGCACTTATCGGTAAGCCCTCAACTCCCCGCCCATGGACACATCCCAGGATCGTCGCGTGGAGCTCACCATCATCCTTACTCTAAGAATGTTAACCTTAAGAATTTGAAAAACCAATGTACTAATGTCTATGTACTGTGTTCTTGATTGGAAATAAAGTTGTTTGTTTGTTTATATTTATGGTAAGTCAAAGTCGTAGGCATCGCACTACTTTCTTGCATTCTGCTTCAATACGCGGTAAGACCTTCTTCATCGCTGATTTTTTTCTTGTGGACCTTCTTCCATATGGTTTTGATTTCGAGATTACGCTTTAGTTAATGCATAGTTATTTCTTGTGTCACGATGTATACTAAACAGTCCGTAGGCCCATGAATGAGTTACAATATTGTAATCATTAACAAATATCTGAATATATTTTAGATTCCGTGCTCTTGTTTTGTTGGTGGTAACACAAATATTCAATTTGTGGTACTGTTTAGTTAACAGACGATACAGGCATTAATTCTGGACTTTCGAGCCAAGGTGATATGCTTACTAATATTGTATCGGTATCAGTATATGTATTATTAAATCAGTTAATTATGAATAAGTTTTTTTACATCTATGTAGTGTACGTATTTGCGTGCACCTAATTATAACATTAATATATAATTGCCATCCTTCATTGCGAATATGTCTCCATGTAAGTATTTAAGGAGTATGAGATACTGTTTTGATACACAAAAATCATTCTTCAGTGTCAGAAATACTTTCCAGTCTTCGGTTTCTTTGAAAGGGGCATTTTCTTTCAATGTTTTATTCGTAGCGTGCTTTGTTGTCGCTTAGCAAAACTGAACTGGGAATGTAATATCACTGGGTAGAAAGAATAACTGTAGTCGTCATCTTAAAAATCTTGTTCTCGTAAATTCCAATATAAATTCAGAAATTGATCTTATTGCAGATTCACTCAATATCTTCAAAAGTGTGTGGAAGTATTTGTAACTTTCGTTTTTAAACTGAAATTGTTCACAGTTACGATTGGAGCTCTCTTTTCGTCCAATGAATCCTGATAACAATTTTGGACCAAGAATGCGATTCAAATCCAACTGTAATAGTTAATTTAACTTTAACTGTAATTTGAAACCTATCACACCTTATAAAATAAGAGGTCATAAATAGTGATCTCTACTTCACTCTTCAGTCCCAACTCTCAGACATCTCTTATCTCCGAGTAAACTGAATGTCTTTCTCTTTTGTCTTACTAGGAGTGGGCACCTGAGGAAGTAAGGGACCGTCGAAGAACCTAACTGGGCAAAAAGCAAATAAAGACAGGATGAGTTTAATAGCTTGTATTTAAGTATTCTATGAGTTGATTCCTTTTTCTTCGGTCCTCACGTCTTGACGTCGAATTCTGGCGTACTGACGTCTTACCGATGAATAACCGGAACGTAGAGAGTTGGAGCTCGTAGAGTTCTTGGCAGTGCGTAGTTTTTTGTGCATGTCCTGTCCGTGGACAGGATGGCTGATTTTTCCGGCCTTCACTCTATGGTTAGGCTGCGATTCGAATTGTTCAGGCCATGAAAGATCTTAGTGAAGGTGTTGACTTTGAGAGCGCTCTGTAGAAGGTGACTAACCTGGCACAAACAACCGATTTATATAAGCGTTTGACTCTGCTCTGCCGCCTCAGCTGACCCGCTCATTGATCGGCGCGGATTACCTGCTTGCTCTACGGTATAGCCACGAAACGGAGCCTCATGTACATTAAATGGAGATTTTCTGCATGTTCGCTGATTGGCTCGTTTTGATGTGACAGTTTATGGTATACCATTGCTACGAGACAGCTTGGGGTGTGAGGTGGGCGATTTGTGGCACGTACTACCACATAAAATTTAAAATTTTAAAAGTTGTCATTTGTTATACATTAGTGAAATCAACCTTACACGTACTGACAGTGAAGAAGCCCAAGCACGAAACTATGATCCAAAATTCTGCAGTATTTTTAAAATTTAGGCTACTGTACGCCTCTCTTGGTCTCTCAGGTGTGCAGTGCCTTGTTCGTTAAACCTTCCTTCAATTTGCGAAACTTAGGAAAAGAAGAGACAGTTTTTCAATTTGATGTCACCAGATTTGTGTGACAAGGGACGAAGGCTGTCTGTTGACGTGCGGGGAGGACGGCTCGATCGTCGTCTGGATGGTCGAGGAACTGCCCCCAGATGCCCCAGGGGGATTGGTGGTCAAGGACCGCCTCCTGAACTTGCCTCCTCATGCTCCAGAGATGCTCGTCACGCGTGAGCAGCTGCAGGTAAGGCACTGGTAGCTGATGCGTTTTAAAGCTAGTTTGGTCTCCAAAGTTTCTGTAGTGTCCTAGAGCTACTGCAGTATCCTAGAGCTACTGCAGTATCCTAGAGCTACTGTAGTGTCCTAGAGCTACTGTAGTGTCCTAGAGCTACTGTAGTGTCCTAGAGCTACTGTAGTGTCCTAGAGCTACTGTAGTGTCCTAGAGCTACTGTAGTGTCCTAGAGCTACTGTAGTGTCCTAGAGCTACTGTAGTGTCCTAGAGCTACTGTAGCGTCCTAGAGCTACTGTAGCGTCCTAGAGCTACTGTAGCGTCCTAGAGCTACTGTAGCGTCCTAGAGCTACTGTAGCGTCCTAAAGCTGTTGTAATGTTCTAAAACTACTGTAGTATCCTACAGCTATAGTAGTATCATAGAGCTGCTGTACTAGACTAGACAGTTCCTGTACCTTGCAGTTTCGTTCCACGAATACAATCGCTTTTACAGTGGACTTTGTTGTTCATCTTTGAGTGTATTCGTCAACGTCGCAGCAGTACAACACATGGGCTAAAACGATTTAATATGTTAGTTCCCTCATATATAATTATACATATAGCAGTCTTGAAGAGCCAGTTTACTTCTTCAAATTGAAGTCTCAAAATGCCCGCAGAAGGTTTTTCGCTACACGTGCTTTCCCCGAAGATATTCAACAGAGAAATTCACTAACGTATTTCCCCAATATACTAGCTCAATTGATTAGTTTCTGTATGCGTTTAGCTGAGCGCACACAGAGAGGAGGAACTGAGCAGCGAGGTGTACTACCTGACGAGAGACAAGCGACACCACCTAGAGTTACAGGAGCAGCAGCACGTCGCTGCTGTAACACAACTGCGTGAGGCGCACGCACTCGAGCGTCAGGGACTTCAGCGTCAAGTTGAGGTACGGTGTTAGAGACAGGGATGGAGAGGTGAAGACCCGTATGCATGCCTGGCTCAAGCGTCCGAAGAATTTGTTTTAAGATTGGTCCGCGAGGGCATATGCTCGTATATTCAACATTGTCGTGATGAATAAAACGATACGTTCCTCTGTTCCTTGAGTGTCGATTTTCACAAATCATTACACTTATTTAAGTGTATTTTTTCATAATGATTATGAAAACAGTATCTTAAACAATTGGGAATACTTATAGCATTATAATAACTAAGAATAAGCACAATCGGTTGTTTTCTCACAATTTGTTCGTCCAAGAAGACAGTGATGTTATTAACTTGGAATAAAAATATATTCCAGTTAGGGGAAAGTGGCTTTCATTGGATTGTTGCAACAACGACTGATTTTCTTATATTAAATTAAAGTAGCCGAACTCAAAGCACGTAATCTGAAACTGCACTTCTGGAGGATTTATGTTTTATATTGTCTATATTAAATAAAACTTTCCGTTCATTGGGATTCTGTCTCAAAATACATTGGCAGTCTTCGAATCCATTCTTGTTTTAGATTAAGACAATCGTGCATTTGTTTATTAAGTATAACTAGACGGATTCTAATTCTTTCAAAAAGCTTTTGAAATCAATACATTTTATATTTTATAGGGATTCATAAAAGAATCTTTGTAAATTTAAACCGCTTTTTTAGATTCATATCCTACACCGTAGGGCACAAATACAAATACCATTCAATAGTCAATTATTGCTCGGTGCAAGACTAGCCAAGAGATATATAGTATCATTCTATAAAAATTGAGAGATTTGAGCTAAGCTAAAACTTTAAACATGTGTGTGTGCACACATGAGAAATGAAGTTACTCAGCGCAATGCCTGACGAAATACGAAAGAACTCACATGTAAACTGTGGGACAGTTTATTATCAACGTCAAGCTTTTATTGTTTCAAATTTAATGCATTTCTGACAAATTTTAAAGCTTATTGAGCTTACTAAACCGCGTATTAGCTGTGAGCTTAGTTCACCTGCCAACTGACGGTTAGTTGCAATGTTGTTGCATCCATGTTGACACGCAAAAAATCTTACTGCCAAATGTTTGCGCAACACATCATTGTGAGAAAAAAGTTTGTTTGGTTAAGCTACGAGTGGCATCGTCTACTTTCCATTGGGCCGATGCAGCGCGAGCAGCTGGAACTGAAGCGGTTGCAAGAGGCGTACGAGCATGAACTGCAGAAGGTGCGGGCAGACGGAGAGGCATCCCTGCGGCAGCAAACACAGGAGACCAGGCAGAAGCTGCTATTCGAGTACTCCAAGCAAGATAAACTCGAGCAGAAACTCCAAAATATGGAGGAGGAGTTGAACAAGTGAGTCAAGCGTTGAGTTGCAGGAATTTTGTGTTGGTAAGGCAGCGAAACACCAATTTCTGGTTGCGTATGGTGTTGGATGCAACTTTTAGTCATAGTGGATAAAGTGAAGAGTGTTACCCATAGAGAGATACCAGAAAACCATAGAGAGATACCAGAACATAGAGCAATTTGGCATGAAACTCAGATGTATAATAGTCGTACAGACTGACTCGATTGAAGTTCTAAGAGAACCATTGAATTTATGAAACTGCAGATTGATTGTAACTGATTTAACATTCTCTTTGTAGTTACACACTGATCTCTTTATTACTCATCTGTATGAAGTAAAATTTCAAGCGGTAGCTTAATTCGATGTAAAACTAATTTATGTATTTATGTATTTAAGCTTGCCATTAAATGTATTTTTTCTAAGTAATCTTTTAATTGCATAAGATGTAACGTTGTAAACTAAAGCCTGAGAGCCCTATACAGTAACCTCCATCCTGAAACTTGTCCAAATGTCACAAATACCTCGGTAAAATTTCATATGGATCATTTTTTTGCCTTATGTGCAAATTTCCAGCCAACGGGCCATTTTTGACGTACGAAACTCAAACCACAGAAACTCACGTCTCATCTGAGTCACTATTTCTAAATCGTAGAAGGAAAAGCTGATATAAAAATATTACCGAAAACGTCTAATTTTCAGCAGGTAAAAAACTTTTAAATGTACTTTTAAATATTCTACTCATTTTTAATCGCTCATCATTTTCCAAAAAATAGTCTCCTGAATTTAACAATTTTATGGAAAAAAAATTCCGAGTTTTATATATATATATATATATATATATATATATATATATATATATATATATATATAT
>VCRD01000645.1:216327-236517 GCA_006783055.1 Trinorchestia longiramus | reverse complement strand
TATTCAGATGGATTCCATCTTTCTTGTAAAGATAATTCTGTCCAGTGTAATGGGACATCAGGTCTAGGTACATGACACCTTTTCTTGCACATATTTGTTTAACCTTTTCATTTGTTAGTAGAATTTGGGAATTAAGATTCACATCATGTCTTCGCGGAAGAATGCTAGTTATGATAGCATTCTTGGATTTGTTTTTCAGTGTATGGATTAACGCTTCATGCGTTATGGATTAGGTTAGGTTAGGTTAGGTTAGGTTAGGTTAGGTTAAAATCATTATAAAGATGATTGCATTGAAGATTTGCGACAAATTATTGCGCTTTAAATGAATACTTTTCATTAACATATACAGAACTTCCATTGTGTATCTTATTTACCGATAACATGGCCTAGATAGTACCCGTTGAAATTTCTTGGTTTAAAAGTAATGAAATTCAGGATCTGTAAAATGAAATACATTTTTCAGTTTTACCTGTGATATTATTAGAATCTGAATATTTTTCATGGATACATACATAACTTCCATTTTCTATTTTATCTACCGATAACCTGGCAGTGTAAGAGAAAAAAGCTAATAACAGAAAAAAATTGAGTATTTTGTAGTGATTTGGCGCCTTTGGTATCCACAATACAATGCTTATCATACATACATACCCGTTCTGATTGCAGTTTAATTATTTTTCTTCAGTAATAAATAGAAAGTAATGGGACGGATACACGTTGATACAGAGAAAGAGAGAGAGAGAGGGAGAGAGAAAGAGACAAAGAGAAAGAGAGAGATGGAGATACATAGTTCATTATATATGTAGATGTCATTATATTGCCAATCTCATACTAAAATTTGAATCCTGAAGTTTCCTTCAAAACTTACTCCCATGAAATGATGATTTTGGATTAAAACTGTGAATTTTGTATACATGCTTTCTATTTTTTCACATCAACACAAATACTTTTTTAGTAACATATCTTCCTTCCCTAATTATATAGAAGGCGATAATTCTCTTTGTGTTCATCATTCAAATAGGTTAACATTCAATTTTGGGAATATGTGACTCTGTAATACTCATTTTGCAATTGTCTTTCATATTAACGCAGCTCAGTAGTCTTTTTCAACTATTTTTATGATGCAAATCATACGTGACGAACTGTTTTTAAACGAATTATTTTCATTACATTTTTTGCAATTTTGTTATGTTTTTGACGCAAATAGCTGGAGTGACTTTAACACGAATGTTTTTCAAGTAAATTTCGCGAAAATGTATTGAATGTTTTTTCTAAAACTATTATATTCAAAATAACTAGTTCGACTCTCATTTTGGAAAAATATGGAAAAAATTGGAAACTAATGTCTCACCCAAAGGAATTGTTTATACTATATTAGTACAATATCCAATTTCGCTATAATGGACTGATTCCTTTCCCATAAAAGTTTCCTGATTAGAGGCATGATCATTTCCATATTTCAATATTTCTTTCAAATTTTCAGTTAAGATATATCATGCCAAAAAATAAATACAGTTACGGAATAAATTTAGTTTGCTTTCAAAAATTACCGATAGAACTACAAAATTATGCATCGTTTGCGGAACTCACTTCCATTCACATGACTAGTCACGAAGTCAGAAAAGAATCTTTAATCCCACACGAGGTCGTAAGAGAATCTTTAAAACCACCTGTTGCAGGTGAACAGTTCTCCAGTCTCGCTGAACTGGCGCTAACGACCCGCTTGAGAACCAGCTTCTTTTTTCTGTTGACCTAAAGATGGCGCCACAAGGGACGAGCGTCGCCCTCATTTAGAGATTGAAGGAGCTGCAGAGTAACTGCAGTATTTCGTGATGGATGCGGAGCCATTATCAACTAAGCAGTGAAAATTTTACTATATAGTAGTACACAGCTTGTTGCTTGCTTGCTTGTTTGCTTGCTTGGTCTGTCTCTGTGCCACGCTCTTAAGGATTTAGATAAAAGAAAATTCGGTAGGGTATACACACATTGTAAGCATTGTATTGTATACCAAAGGCACATCCTTCAATGCGGAAACTCCTTCGCAAAACCCGCGTCCAGTGGCAAATCAATCGAAAAAAATCAGTTAAAAACACGTGAATTTTCACGCGTGGGTCTACTAGTCTACGTATAGAGTATGTCCCACAAAAACCCGAACCGAGTATTTATTTTTCCCGTATCACTAATACCATCATTCAATTTATTGTATGCTCTTTTCTATGGATTAATTTTGAAGGATAATTTTTTTAATTAAATGCTTATTGTATTCTTATGATGGTATTACTGATACGGGACATACGGTTTTGGGTTTTTGTGGGACACACGGTATAATAGACAGTGTATCTCCGTCTCTCTCTCTTTCTTTCTGTGTGCTCGTCCCATTACTCTCCATCTATTAGTGAAGAAAAATTATTGAACTGAAATCAGAACGGTAACGCATGCATCATAAGTATTGTATTGTGAATATCAAAGGCGCAGGATCACTATAAAATACTCCATTGTTCCGTTATTATTTTTGGTCTCTGTCACGGCTATGTTATCGGTAGATAAGATACAGAATGAAAGTTTTGTATGGTTTCATGAAAAATATTCGGTGTCTGATAGTACCACAGGTAAAACTGAAAAATGAATTTTATTTCATACATCCTTAATTTTATCACTTTCAAACCAAGGAATTTCTACAGGTACTATCTGGGCCATGTTATCGATCGATAAGATACAGAATGGAAGTTCTGTTTATAGTAAAAATTAAAGCACAATAATTTGTTGTAAATCTTTAATGCATTTATCTTTAAAATAATTTCAAATTAGTGAAATATAAATCGTGGAATTTCCACGGGAACTGTCTAGTAAAAGAATAATCATTGGAAGTATGATAGATAGGGTTAAATAAAAAAATATGTATACAGGTTGGGCCATAAGTGAGGTACCTCAACTGATGCGGGATTGTCCGCAGCATCGACATACTGAGAAAAAGTCGAACTAAAATGTAAAGCTTTTATTACTACAATTGCTTTTAAAAGCTATCTTGCTAATGACCCCCTTGATTAAAAGTGTGCCAGGACCACAAAAACTCTGTTTGATGAAGGCCTGCTATTATTTTGTAGGGATATAAAAATAATGATTCTCGGGTTGATAAATTAAAGTTCATTATGGTATTTTAGATGCATTGGAATAGAATAGAATAGAATGAGGCGATAGATATGGTCCTTTTGGGCCATTCTTGGGCGGTACTCAAGTCCAATGCCGTAATTCTAACCGCCGATGGTCATACACAAACCGACCACGGCGGCAGTGAACCTCGAACCCAAGTCTTTCCGTATCGCCAGCGGGTTAGCTCACCAGTCGACCAGTCGACTCGGGTTTTTGTGTTTTTCAGTCTGCAGTCGTATGTTGACAACGAAATTGAAGCCAAAATGAGCTCCGTCATTTATTACGTCTTCGTATATACAATGTATGCATATGTCACCATCAGCCGGACATTCCCATTTCTTTTTTTGCACCCATACACTTCACAAGCTTGATTGATTCTCAAACGCTGCTTTCATACACTTCATTCACTCAAAGCGTATCTTTTAGGAGCATAAATATCTCTCGATCGATCTCAATATTTTTTAGTCTCTTTTGTCATTTTCAATCCTATTCTCCTCGTAAAGTTCCGTAGAGTATTCTGATAAATGTATTTCCATTTTTATATTCGTCCATTCAATGTGACTCAAGCGTGCTCAGAGAAAATTTTTTCTCCTAAGCAATTTACATATTTTTCCTATCAATAATTCCTCTTGTCATATGACAAGCTCTGTGCCTATTTAGAAGAAGTGGAGAGGCAGGGACTTTATCCATTGACGTTCATTTCCGTTATAATGAAACGTTTCATTTTTCAATTTGACTGTACTTATTTAAATACCCAATAGAGCAAACGCTTAACATTTTTATCACTTCGTAATTGAGCCACGAAGATTTGAAACAATCAAGCTGTTTTTTCCTGCCATGTTTGTTTCATAAACCATTCGAATCCATTGATTTGTTCAATCGTTCAGTTAGGGGCTACACGGCACCTGATCAACTTAGACGTAAAAATGTAATATTATACTTATGATTTACATAGAATGGATATCATGCGATGGCAGATGCAATGCTCATAGTGATCCTTTTTTCAAAATGTATCTATTCTAAACACTTTTCACGCTCCTTAGTATGATCATTTTTCAATGATTGGGGCCATTTCATTCATTGTCACCGATGTCATGGTTTGAGCTCAAGAAAGATTAAAGACAAAATATTCGATCTTTGAAATATGAACAAAAAACTAATGAAAAATTCTGGCCAGATTTTCAACAAAAATTGTCCATGTATCCTTGATAAGTTTCTGTAGCAATTTTGTGTGCTGGACTCTCTGATAAATATCTGAAACTGTAAATAATTTGGAAACTAGTAATTGCTTAAAACTAGAGCATAAAAAAATATTTTTAGCAAAATACTAGTTATATGATTTTAGGCTTCTATTTCTACTCTTTTAATGTATAACGGTAATTAAAATTTATTACTAAACGGCTGACAATTCACAGTGCAATGCAATTCATTCGATTGCGAATTGAGTGACATATCAACGCCGTGACACGATTAAGTAAGCAGTTTGGTGGTAATTTTACAGATTTTCTAGGGTATGAGTGTTAAAGAAATACAAATGCACCGTGAAAGAGTTTGGAAAACAGATGGTGTTTTTTCATAGATTTCCCACTCCTGTCGATGACACCAATAACTCACTGAACGAATTCCCAACGCAAATGCCTCTCAAGTCTATGGTACGTATTGGATGCGAAAACCGATCATGATGCATTGTGACCATGACATACGTTCCCAGTGTTATGGACAGCAGAGCGAGAACGAGAAACCGAACAATAAATAACAGAAAATTTAGAGTAGAAGAGCCTTGATCTCAAGGTTTGCTTCATAAAAAATGCTGGCCATACAATCATTCTGCTTACTGATTTGTGACATGGCTCTCGATTGAATTTCAAATTAATTAAAATTAGTGTTAGTCTTTATTTCCAAACTAAAAAGCGTAATGCAAAGGAACTCATTTGGCAAAGTTAGACAGTACCTATTGACAATGTGTATTCTGACGTAAATACGTTATAAAGTACTTAAAAATTCAGTACGCCACTACAATGCTGTGGTCAAAATTAAAATCCGATTTCCATATACCAATGCTATTCGGCAAAATTATTTGCTGAAGTTGGCTGAAGAAGAACTTCCAACAAACTAACTCAATCATTTACTAAATTTAGAAAATACAAAATATGTTTTTCTCCGAAGTTCTGCAAGTTAGACATTTTCTGTTCAAATTTGTTCTTAGATTTGAATCATGGTCCCAAGTGATGCATGAACTCTACAGAATTCGTTCTCAAAGTCCGCACGTCTTGAAAAGTTATTTAGATTTGGTTTTTAGCTGAAAATTGAATCATAGATTCAATAATTCATTCTATTACTATAAAATCAGAACATGTTTCATTTCATCGATGAGTATTCCAGTCCATTCTGTTGATTGTGTTCTTGTATATTAAACTATATTGAAATTCTCACTCCTCCCTCTACCCCATTCTACTGACCTGAGATGGAGTTACAAAGGTCCTTATTGGCACGTGGACTTGAAACGGCATCCTGACTTATCTGTCTCTGACATGGTAACGTATACAATATATGTCCAGGTATTTGAGAACTACAGTGTCTTAAACCAAAAGATTTAAACATATGACGCCTCAAGCTGATGACGATTCCTGCCTTGTTTGCTCAAATTCTTCTCTGGATATGGTGAGTGTTATTGAAGTCTTGGAGGATATATACTCAGTGAATGTAAGAATGGTTTGCACCGTTGAGTCTCTCTAGTAAGAAGAATCTAACTTGAAATGTGATCGTACCATTGTAACTCTAAAACTTTCAAGTAGCTCGTACGCAGGAGTTGTCACCAGCGGCACTCCTTCCTAAACTGCTGGTAAGATTACCTCACAAACTGCTGGTGAAGTTACCCCACAACTGCTGGTAAAGTTACCTCATAAACTGCTGGTGAAGTTACCTCACAAACTGCTGGTAAGGTTACCTCGAGTTAGGAACAAACGATCACAGCAGGAACTGAAACACTGTTTTCAAATTCAGCAAATAAGCCAGCTTCTAGTGACTCAGCTTTTTGTTATCTGAATAAAGAAGTTGAACACAGTTGAGCAAGAGTTTCTCCAGGCACTCATAGCCCTCTAGGGACACGTAATTGAAGATACTGACTCCAGCAACAGCAGAGATCCTTCACGATTGAAGTTGACGTTCATTTACAGAATCAACAACGTAAATGAAGACATTCTGCAAGCAACAGACATCGACGCCATGGAAGCTGTGGGAACGCTTGGAGTGTAGCATCTGAAGATTGCATTTGTCACCTCCAAAGCTAGGAACCAAGTCTTAACTACTGTGAAGCAGAACAAGCCACCTTAGTTCTTTGTCAATAAGCACCTGATGAAAGTGAAGTCCTCCTTGGTCTTCAAAGTCAGGGGTCTCAAAGACACGTAATCTAATTGAGAGAATTTAGGCTTAGCATGACAATATTTGCAATAATTAAGAATATGTAAATATTATAATAATTCGAATAAATGTTCACAAGAATAGAATAGAATAGAATAGAATAAGGCAATAGGAACGAGCCGTTTGGCCCATTCTTGGTTCAATACCGAAGTCCCATGCCGTCTAAAAGTAAATCGACACAAGTCGGAGATTGGTCTTCATAAGTTCAATAAATTGATCATAAGTAGAAGTAACTAGTTACTACATATTTTCCATTTTTTTTACTCTGGGTCAATAATTGTTGATGCATGGACGTGATTATCCTCCAATAGATTTTAGAAATGACTTTCTAGATGACGTGCCTCAGCTTAGCCAAGTTGTACTTGATTTTGAATCACCTAAAAACAACGTTAATTTTTATAAGACTGATGGTTTCTTTTTCCTGTGCATAAACATGATATGCATGCTGAGAATTTTGACGAGTTATTAATATTTTTGACCTCTAAGAACTCTTTCCATAGCATCATAATTGTGATTGAAATATGGCTAAATCAAAGTCAGAACTAATGTTTGACATGGCGATACATGAGAAGTTTAATTCATTTAGTGCTACAACGTATGGCAGGAACCGATTCAGTGCTAAATAAATAAATCTTTTACTTCGATAAAAAGAATTAGGAACTTTTCAACTTTGTCGTGAAACTGCCGCCGTATAAATTATTTGTATTTTATGTATAGTACATACCTTCATCTTGCAGTGTTGCCGCTTTTAAAGAATTTCTTTAAAATACAATTCTTTCAACTCTTCAAACGTCGCCAACGGTGATATTCCGTGGTTGATTTTAATAAATGGTAAATCTGCTTAGTTCGAATGTTCAAAGATCAATTCTATAATTTATCCATGAGCTCTTGGAGCAGAACTTTTATCGCATCATTATTAAGCTCCCGAAAATTGTGAGTAATAACTATGGAACAGGTTAATCATTAATTGACCATATATGGTATAACTTATGTTTGTGGTATACCTCATCAGTTGGCATTACTTGTGGCATAACTGATCATTCAATTACTATTTTTTCATTTAAACTTGAACCTACTGTGCTAATTAAAGCAAATAAAATTTGTATAATTGATGATTTAAAAAAATTCATTCTTTAAAGAAAAAAACAATGGATTATCATGTGATGACGTAAGAACCGTTGATTATTCAGATGTAACTATGATGACCTCTGTATCAAACCTGTAGCAAGTATACGATAACGATTGTTTTCGTGTCATATTTAAAAACAAGAATATAGATGCCACCTACAGAACGGCAGATATTAAGATTAATATCAGGAAAATATTAATATATAAGGTTCTTTCCGACCTGTGTAATCGTCCGTTACTCGTATACTATTTACCGAAATGTTCTTAGCGTACATAAAAAAATGCAAGAAATGTACTAATCTCGAGAAAAATCTTAAATTAAAATTAGCATTTTGAAAAATAATGTCAGTGTGTCAATATCAGAGTGGATGCAGCAGACAAATCTAATAATTACGTATCTTGCTGCTGTTGCTGAAATAATCACTAAAGACATTGGTCTGTTAATATACATGCAACAGCTCATATTGCCCAGTGTGATACCTCGTTTTCGTCTGCTCACAAATTTATTAGCAATTTAGTATAATATATTCAACTTTCGCAGGAGTGAACAATTAAATTCTAGAGCAAGTCAACCTAAGATTTTGTTTGAAGGTGATGATCACATTGCTGCTGTGTTACTTCTTATTTTCAGCCGCACGACAACTGGGAACGAGAATCCTGATGTTTTGGAATGAGCTCGCGTAGTTCCAATCATCAGGGCAGGAGATCCTCATCTACTACGTAATTATCAGCTCATCTCAACTCTCACTTTTATCATCAAAGTATTTAAGAAAATAATTCGTGAAAGGCTAAAAAGTTTCCCATCTAAATTCTCATCAAATTCGGAAAACCAGTTAAGGTTTTGATAAGACAAATATATTTGTGTCATCAAATTTTACTCACGAAATTTGGAAATTTTTGGAAATTTTTTACTCACATCAAGGCTAATTTCAGTCTATCATGCATCACTAAGAAGTTCTTTATTTATCTATTCCTTGACAGAGGACCTTTTCATATCCTGAACGTTTCTCTTTCGAAGAGGGAATAGTACGTTATTTTTAATGGCTGCAAATATACTTCAAATCCTGTTTCCATTGGTGTGCCTTAGGCTTCTAGCCTGAATCAAATGTTATTTAATAGTTTCATCATCGATATTTCACATAAATTTACTTTTTAGGATTTTAAACTATTTGCTCTTGATGCTGTATTCTATGTAACTAGAGGTTCTTTCAATGAAGCATGTACAGCACTCTGGGTGCTTTTAGTCTGGTAGCAGATTGATAAGCTGGCAGAGAATGTAAACAAAACTATGACCATTCTACTAACAGCTGCACCGATACCTGTTTTGGAACACCTGACTTTTAACGGACGTGTCTTCGAATGCTTTGAGAATTTTAAATACTCAGGTCTAGTTCTTGAAAAAAACACATTGATTCTGCCTGTGATGGCTTGAGCAAGACTCGTGGTATGCTGCATGCGTTATCGAGTTTTCTACCCACCCATTCACTCAAAATATAATTTTAAGACTTGTCCTGCTCTAAATTGGTCAGAACTATCCTAATTTAAAAAGGTGTTTCTGCCGATTAGAAAAAGAAATTAGAAATAATCCTAAAAAAGCCTGTTAATTAAACCAAGTTAAGTTTGATGCCAGTCTTACTCCCACACCAACTAATCACCAATTATATAAACAGGTTAAATGCTCAAACTTGAAGACACGATCAGGTATAGCTTGTTGAAATTTGTGTATAGAGCTCAATATTTGAATGAGAAGCTATTTAATAAATTATTACTTCCTCTCATCCTAATTCATGATTATCAAACTCAGCTTCTATATTTTAACTTACCTGGGCTGAGCACGGAAATTGAAAGATGTGGTGTGGTTTTCTTAATGAGTAAAGTTTTATAATCCTTTGCCACCATTTTCAAAAAGTCCATTATCAATATTTGTATTCAAATTAAAATTTAATAGGCATAGTTTTTTGTTCATACTGACATTGATGATTTGTTTACAATTCAATTTATTTTGACTTTTTTACTAGCCCAAGAAGTTTTACTCTGTTCTTGCAAGCACAACATTAGGATTTTAGCTGTTCCCTTTTCCGTGCACACATGCACTCTGTAAAACCTTTCTGAGAAAAATACGGGAGAAAAAATGATTATTGAGCTACAGAAGATGGCTGACGGTACACCTTCAACAAACAGTACAATGCGTGCTGCAACACAGGGATGGCCGGAGTAAATCCAGACCATTAAGTTCATCGAAGCATTCCTACCAGAGTTTACTTCAAGTTTGAACACGAATAAAGGAAACAGTCGCTGGGAAAATCATCACTAGTCTCAGGGTGCTGACGGTACTAGCATGAAGAATTAAAAATCCAATCCTTATGGAATGTAGGCTAAATTGTAAGTTTTTCTTTCATATTTTAGATGGCATCTTCAGTGTGATACAGAGACGATATCTTGAAGATATTTTTCAAGATCCCGAAGACAAACTTCTCTTGTTCCATCAGGACGGTGTACCAGTCTACACTTCAAGAAACGCCACTGACTGATTGAAATCCCGTTTTCCTGAGCGGATAATTTCACGGAATGGGGACGTCCTGTGGCCATTGAGATCTTCAGACCTCTCTCTCTCTCGTGGATTTTTATTTATGGAGCTTTATAAAAAAGATTGATTTGAGCATAAATTTAAATAGTATTACTGACATGTAGGAGAACGCGCGCGAAGTCATCGCAGCTAAACGCGGTGAAACTCTACGGAACGTAATCGGTAATTTTGACTGTCGGCTATCGCGCTGCACTCAAGCCATAGCAACTCAGTTTGAAAATTTGTAGCATACTGTATGTTCATAAATTTTTCTTTTCTCAGTTTCCCCACGGTGGTTGTATTTATTTCCTCCAATGAACAGCAAATAAGTTATTGCACTTTAATGAGTATATACTATTTTGGTTCACCCTGTATAACGTGTGATAACATGTGATGAAAAAAACAGTTTGCAATTATATAACAAACGTAAACAAATAAATATCATCCGAATAATCAGAATGGATTCTAAATACAAAATAATTCGTAAAAAAGTATATAAAAATATCCTGACTAATGTCGTGAGCAAAAAATTCAACACTAGGTCAATAATTTAAGTGGACTGTGACCCGTACTTGGATTCATTAGGGAAAATGTGCTAGAAATAATTTGTGTTACAATGTTCGGTAATACGCATAAATTGTGTGAATAAATTCGTATAAAAAAACGTGCTCGACAGTAGTAGTCCCCTCTGCTCCTCAGGACGACCAGCCATTACGATCCTCCTACTCCACTTAACTCCTTTTTTTAAATGCAATTCCATTCGGTCAAAAATATGAAGTCAGCCCCTGTTATATCTCTTACATATGAACAAACTCTCAGCACATGCTCCTCCAACTCTTCGCAAAAATGCTTTCCTATAATCCTGGTTTGAAAAGAACATTTTTCTCACTCTTTTAAGCAAAATAGACTCACCGTTACTCTGTAGGTGTTTTAATGGCCCACTTGAGATCTACTTTGTGTAAACTCCGTCTTTTAGTGAAACAGCGTCTAATATTTATTTCCCTTTCCAAGAAGAAAACGTCGGGTGGCACAGAGAATTTTTTCTTCTCTGCACACGAGGGGATTAAAGAAATAAACCGACACTACCCTCTCGTTCTTTCTTTAGTGAACTTAATGACCTTTTCTCCATAGACACTGTTATGACTCGTCCAGTCATTAGTACGGAGAAGCTCCGTCTGAAGTCATCGTACAAACTAAAACCAAATCGAGTAACAGTCATTATGAAAATAGCAAAATTAATAACATAACCTTATCTTGAATAAGGCCGATCTCAATAGCCTACTGACTTAGCATGAACCAAAATCAATGAACAACCTAATTAGTTCATGTTCTGAAGAAGTTCAAGTTTAGGAGGAGACGCTTGAGAAGGTGATTACCAGCGACACAACGGAGAACAAAGTGTCGTCTTGCTCTTTCAGCAGTCACGGGCTAAGGCTGTAAATAGAGACCAACAACAAAGGCTAGACGTATTCAAAGTATTTTCAATACATCTAGCCTTTCAGCACATTCTTACAGACATCCTCTGGAGTTCTTTGACCTCAATATTGTTGCATTCTTCGTAATATTAGTCTAATATTTAACACTATAATGCACAAAGTTCGAAATATAGACATTATTTATTATTAAAAGACCCTATTTTACCACATATGTATGCTTCTGTAATAAATAAAGTTTCGTATTACACTTCGTGCTTTTTAATTTCTGGTGATTGGTTAGTCGTTGTTCATGAATATTCGTTAAACTTTCCAATATATGCTTGATCTAATGGACTCATTGTTTGCACAGCACTGAAATTTAAAATTGATACATAAAACTGAAGATTATCTAGTGTCGTAATTTATGTGTTCAGTACCAATGCATATTGAAATTTAATATTAACCACTGCTTTAAGCCCTACTTAATATGCGTAAATAGTTTAAAAATTTATTTCAAAACTTGTTAGCGTTTAATTAAAAAATCTAAAAAACTATAGATCAGTGTTTTGGAGCCTACAGTAACTATATACAGATCGTGCAACGCTTCTTGTGATCACCGCAGTATTCTCGTACGTCTTTCCATTTTGACTAAGAAACATAACTGACTGATTAACATACGACTGAGTCACAATAACTCATGAAAAGTTCACAACGTCATAAGACTCAATCACAGAAGTTTCTAAAATTCAGAGCTCTGAAAAATTGAAATAGTTAATGTTTTCCTGAACAATAAATCTTGAACGTCACAAGACGAAATAAACGCTACTCGTGAAAAGTTCATGGGCAAAAAATCAACACCGTCAATGCATTCCCAACAGTAAATAAAACTGGATTTAATTTGTACGAATTGGCACCATTTTGTACACGGTGTTTCTGAAAAACATGAAAAAATTGAGATCATAATAATTCTCTCAAAAGCAAGGTCGTATTTTCCAGCCTGTGAATGTCCCCTGCATTGAATGCAGTCATAATCAAATAGTTTGCTCTCGTTTGGATAAGCACACTTGAGAATCAATAGGAAATATCTAAGGGTTGATGTCCCCTAATAAGCCGCAATGAGGCATCCATTGGCAAAGCGCATGGCTAAGGTTTTCATGTTGATCTAATTTTCGTCCAGTTTATTATCACGAGCGCCCACCAATTACGTTGCTTTCCGTGGCATAATATGATCATTAGGATGAAAAGACTTCCTAAATGAACGGCTTACTCTTTTCGCTTCAGAAGAATAATTCTGTGCCCAGGCTTCAATTGAGTGAGAACAAATTGCTAGAGAAAAAAATGAAGCTGAAAATGTTTTAGGAAATCTCGGGGTCAAATTTTCCTGTCATTGGCATAGAGCGAAGATGGTCGAAGAGTAAAATTATATTTAGCATTTTTCAGAAAAACTCGAAAATTATGAGCAATTTTGGACTCTGCAATGAAAATTTGGAGACCATAACTACAGATTACATTCAAATTTTCTTGGAACTACTCCCAAAAGAACAACAAATACTATAAATACTGACAAACTTGAATCCCTTTTAACAACTGAAAATGTGAGTTAATTTTGAGCTTATGCTCCTCACGGACTTTTCTTTACAAAAGAAACGTTTCATAAAATCTGGCAGATTCATTTCACGTACTGAATTCTGATGATGTATCATAGAATATTTAGTAACGCGTAAAAGTGTTGGCAAGAAAAAATACTAATCATTCCTACTGAATTTTTTTTTAAATTACACAAAAACTTGTGGAAAGAATCATTCAACTCAATTGGTTCTTACGACGTTTCATATGGCCTTTCTTCGGCTTACTGATTTATAGCAGCGAGACTCATGTGCAAATGAGTATTTATTTCTTATAATAAATACGAAAAACATATTTAATGTGCTAAAAATATGTCTCATATTTCAATTTAACAAACATTTTGACAAACTGTGGACCAAGATGGCAGGCATTGCAAAATTGGCCTTCTTTCGAAGAAACGATGCAATAAAGAATCTTTGAGAGAGGAGAAGTGATAAAAAAACGTTCAATTTTCATGTTGGATGCATCCAATTACTTGGCAGCGTAATCCAATTTTGGAAGTTGAAAAATGGTCAAAATACATCAAATCTTATTTATTATTTGCAGGAACTGTTATGTGATGAGGAATTTAAGTTATTATAAATGTTGCACGCTATGAAGAAATCCCTAAATGAACATTATTTCTTTTTAATTCACTTCCGTCTCTCAGCTAAGCTCCAGTTTTCATGAATCAAATCAATATGTCAGGAAGAGGTAAAGAAATTAATTTTTTTCGTTTACGCTGCCGCTCAATTTCCAATGCTTTGAAAAAGAGAACACCTAATTTCAAGCTGGAAGATATGTTAAACCATAAGGTAGCAGGAAGTTAATGTCAAGTATTATAAATAATGTGTGACATGTCCTTCAATTGCCCACGTGTTTCGAATCTATTTCAAATAACGATGAATTTTTCAAGTTCGTGTAGAAATGTGCAATTAGTATTGTATTGCAGGTATTCTTATCCTCTTATGCTTATAATTGTTCAGTATTAGGATATTCAAAGAACATGTTGAGAACAACAACTGTACAGTTACTGTCCATAGAATTGTTTGGTGAGATATACCTCTGATGATGAACTAAACTGCGACCGACAACCAGCTGCTAACTTATATGAACTTGTAGGATAGAACCCAATCGACCAATGCATGTAATGCACTGAAAACTAACTTGAAGGGCTGACTAAGTATCTAATTTGACTGCTTACTTGAACAGTCCAGCCTGTGTAATATGCAGTACGCCATCGAAGAAAACATGTTTTGGAGGTAGCTTTGTAGTGGAATATAAAGCGTGGAAAGGTGAAGACTAGAGATGTAACCGTTCAAAATTATGCAGATTTCTTGTGAGATAAAGAGGAGATAACTGCTTTCTCAATGACTAGCTTGGAATCTTCTTCTTAACTATAATTTACAATAATTCTTAGAAAGGTTTACCTCTGCTTGAACTTGGATTACATAGATGGACTTAGACTCATATTTTTGATTGAAAACCATTGGTCATACACATATGGACGGACACGTTTCTGCCAGCGGGTGTCAGAAATCAATTTTTATGAAATTTCTGTTAGTCATTGAGCTAAATATTAAAATGTAATGAGGTTGTATATTATTATTATAATTATAACTCGGGGAAAATTGATGGTAACAACTACGCAACGGCTTGTAGTCATTTAATTTTTTGAATTGTATAGATTAGAAATGCAAATTTCTGAGCAGTGCAGGTACTTTAGAATTTACCACACTTCAATCTAGACTTCATGAGGAAGTCTTAAAATAGTTTTCTTTACTAATGCAGCTACATCTTACAAATTGCTAATTAATTTCTACAGATTTATTCTCAGGCATAGCTTATGAAATATTTATCAATATACATATTTTTTTAATACTGTGCAGAACTTTATTGCACAGACTCAGATGAATTCAACGACTCGATGTACAAGGAAGAAAATAACAAGCAAGCGAATACTTGTCAACACAAGGAAATAAATGATAAAATCCTAAACGTGAATAACATGTTTGAAATGGAGAGTATGAGAACGTATCCATGTACTTTCAGCAGTTAATAAATTTTTTTTCAACCTAGAAGTAGCCTCTAGCTGATGCGCAATTCCCTACTGACTTCATTCATATTTACTAACCTCAAACAATGCGCAAATTTTCAACAAGAAAACATCCGGAATACACAAGAGTCCAACATGCAATGAATGATAATTATTCTGTTTCGCATTTAATCTCTCAATTCATATTTTACAGAACTGTCCGCAGATGAAACCTACAAATAGCCTTTGTTTTTACATAAATTTATTCATATTTCATTTTGATAATTCCAATCCTTATGACCTGTGTGAATTGAAAAACATACCCTGCGTGATAAAATTATCTTACACGGTGGTTTTCATTACGTTTCAAGGTAGATTGTTAAATTTAACTTAAGCTAAAATTGTTTACGGGTTAGACACAAACGGATTTGATATCGTTCTTGTATTGCGTGTCTTATAGCATAAAAAATGATTTGTCCTGTCAGAAATGTACGGAGCTAAAATTTCATATTAAGATAAAACAAAGGTCATGTTGAAGACGCCTTCAAGTCTGGTTCCTAGCGTTTATTTAACGATTAAGATTTTCCCATCAAAGGCGTACTTTCAACGTTATTGTTCTGGGCTGCCACAGGACGTATGCTTTGAATACATAAACTCAGCCATGGATCTTACTTAGCTTTAAGCGCCGAGTTGCTATGACTTACATGCTTAGCTCGAACTCGGCAATTTACATGCATAATTTCACGCATAATTTTGCGCATATTTACCCTACAGAGGGAAACAGATTGGTAAGGAGGGAAACCTTGAAGATGATTAACATCAAAATAACACTATAAGGGTATTTACACAAGGTACGTAAATACTCTTATCAGTGATTGCTTTGGGAGAAAATTTTAATTTTAACTTTGGTCATTTCGTGCTCATGTATTATTTTGAATTGTTATTTGAAAAGGTCATCCTTTTTAAATTCATTATTGTCAAGAATTTAAACTGGTATGTGCGGAAAGTAGGTTTTAAATTTGGGTGATAGTACAAAAAATTTAACATATTTTTTCGGCTATTATACGTTAAACTTTCTCCATACTACTGATAACTTGGGATACTATTTGGAAAGTAAACTCTGTAACGTTACTTTAGTGAGAACAGTAAGTCGAAGACAAAAATTTTGATCCGTATTTTGCATGAGCCCACCAGTAGACCTATCATATGTAGTTATACTACTTCTACCAGAAGTTTCAACATGATTTGAAAAATGAATGGCGACTAAAAAACATTTGACAAAAGTTTAGATCAAATTTTTTGGCCTTTAAGTTTATTGTATTCACTATGTGCTTGAATTAAGGTGACGGTGCAAATACATGACTGAGGTCAGTGCCCAAGGTGTTTTTGGGAGCATGTGCAGACAATTTTTGTTTATATTTTGTTGTTCACCGGAACTAATAATGAAAATGTTGCTTCTAAATATTATTGTAAATAACTTGAGAGCCACTTTTATTAAATTATCACTCTAAAAAGCACAGACTTGAAAAAAGACCAAAGGAAACACGGAATGAATGTGAAAATAACTCAGAAGTTAAAATTTTGACCAGTAGATGACTTTAAATTTTTGAAATTAGTCATGGTATTGAACTGCGCGAACGAGTTTTTTTTTTGGTAATTTTCAAAACACTTCTGGGAATCCCATCAGCAAAAGTTTTATAAGAGAGTGCTTCATGTTTCATACGTGTATGTCAACGACCACGAGTGTGTTTTATCTTAATAATGACTGACATGGTCGGAATTGCGCGAGCTGTTGAAAATTCTACATCTGCCCAATACTGATCAGTATTTTGTGGTTTGTAATTTACCAGTGCGCAACATTGAGCTGTGTTGTTTTATGTTTTTATTATTGCTGCAATATGTTTTTTCTGAAGTTAAAAAATAAATACAGGAAATGGTGCATTTCAAACATCAAATTTTTTGTCAATATCGAACTGGAAACTTTTACACGCCACTCTGATGTTGCTTTGTTCGGCGTTAGAGAAACAAATATTTTCATCATACTTTTTAGCAAATCCCTAATGTAGAATATTCTGACTGAATTAATTAGCAAGCTGTTATAATCGTGAGCTGGCACAATCCATGGCTATTGTTTCAATCCAAACAATAAATTAATGCACAGTAGTCACACGTGTGCGACATCAGTAGTGACAATATGTTCTGAAATCGTACTATTTAGAGGAAAATATCCTCCAAAGTAAATAAATTGCTCCCCATCTGTCAGTATACTGACAAAAATTATTTAAGAAAACAATACAAATGCGAGTTATTCAACAGTAGAGATCACGCAGCTTACGCTTCCTGTACAATTTATCGAACAACATCGAACAACAATATGGAAATAAATTCATTTGCATTTTGAACTAAATTTGCCATGTAAATGACTATGATCATTTGTTCAGCATACGAATTCGTCGTGTACAAGAGCTGTTGGTTAGTAAGTAGTCATTTCCTATTTACTTTCCCTGCCTTTACTATTATATTAGCTCAAAAAGTTGACTTGAGTTCCATTGCTTATGAGAGGCATAGTGTAGCAGATGTATGCATTTACTTAGCTTCAGCATGAAGCAAAAAGAACAGTATTTCAGACATTTGTCATGGTCGGGAATGTGTGCAATGTGGCTAGAATGTGGAGATGATTGATCTCTAGATGATGGATGCAGTGTCAGAAAAACACAAATGTTACCTGTGCAAATATCTCTGGTTAGTTTGAAATTTAAATATCCGTGAATGAGAGAGTAACAGACACTGGTAAATGGACAAATTATCATAGTAATTTATGCCATTTTTAAATATGTACAGTCTGAAACAGTAAAATATTCGTCCAGCACCTTCCCACTTCGTTTAATACTATAGTACTCAATGCTGGATGATTTATTCTTCTGCTTTCACAAGCTTACGATGTTTGATTCGCAAGTGATGTGATGGATGAGTCTCGTTGACATCACCGTAATCTAAATTATCATGTAACTTATATTCCTCACACTATCACTATAACCACGTTATTATCAAAAATTTTTATTCTGCTACAATTCATCTCTTATAAGAAATGACAACTGCAGAAATAAATCCTTTAACACTCACAGGAAAAGTTTTAACAATTGCTTGTTTTGAAATCAACCATCAAGAATAATTTTTCGAATGATTATGCACATGAAATATGTAGCTTAGGTGATTGTACCGCGGTTTGTTCAAGGATTAAAACTAAAATAGTGCGATGCAAATACCTCGAGGGTAAAATTTAGTGTCCATTGCACTTAGCGTTCGGAGTGCCTATGAAAATCAATCATAAAATTTCATGGTCTGAAAAAATTATAAAGTGTAATACCTAGGTTGACACTGCATTCAGAATAGAACCATCTTTATTTGCACCAATTAGTTTTGTGTTTGGTTTGGAAATTAAAATCCTTTGTCAAATTAAATTATGAGCGAGGGAAAACGTTCTTTAGGCGTGCGTTGTGTTCTTTCAAAAATATGCAGTCTCGCAAATTTTATAGCTTTGAAACATTACAGATTCAATTTCATATCCATACGCATATGTGAAACTCTTTATGGGGATTAGAGAAAATGGCCAGTCTTTTTACTGATACGATGAATTTGTAAATGATAATAAATAAAATGGCAGGAAACGACACGGATCTAATTAGTCGGCAAATGAATGGACATTTTACAGCTTAACTCATTCTGTTTTACCTACTCGTACCTTACTTACCTTTAGCTTTACTCCTCTAAGGTATTTCTGAATGAAAACAGATCTTGTCTGAGACATTGGTGTGTCTGACCAATCTCGAGTCTTACAGACACGACAGAGAGATGGCAGGAGGCTGATCAAAGAGTTACCCACTGAGTTACCCGCCATGGCCAGCTGGTATCTCAGAGTCCAGAATAATAGCAAGGGTTCTGATAAAACGAACATGCATCAGTGTTTTTTCAACAAATAAGGAAGGAGAATTATTCTACGTGAATACTCTACTTACAAATCTATGTGATTTTGGGCGCTTTTAGCATGTTATTAAGAGCATAATAGAAGTTGTTACTCGAATGGACTGTAGTAATCGTGCGTCTGAAGCGAGATCGTCTCTGAAATTTGAGAAATTTGTGGTGCAGGCAATGTTTGAAAAGACGAGACAGTGAGAGACAGAGATTTCGTTTAGATTTCTATCTGGACAATGGGAGGTGGTGGGATGTTCTGAATGAACGTCCTCGAAAATAAACTAAAAACTTCTAGGTTGTACGATACATTAAACTAGACAATTCGATTCCGAAAGAAATTTGTCCTGTCACTGGTTAAACTTGAGCTTTGTCATCCTCTAGATTCTCAAGAACGTTCAGAGTTGTGATACGAATTCATGCTTCACATCACGCTCAATCTTCTAAATCATCGATTGATTCCTCATGAAAATATTGAGAACAAACATGGAGTGTCGCAATGCAGTCTGTGTAGTTGACATAGTAAACACTTCCTATTAGATACAGTGACAGTTATCGGGATTTTCTTACTTACCATAAACGTATATTTTCCTTGCAAACAGTCTGTGTTTGATCTTTGAATAATCTGACGCTATGATTGTGGGGTCACAAAGTTCTTCGGTTTGTGAGTCTTATAGCTTGCTTGAGTACCGTTCAAAAGGTAATGCATAGTAATGCCTGCATGTACAAGCTTAATGCATACCAATAAAAATACACACTATCGGTATTTTTGAGGATACGTTACATGTTCCCCAATAATTTTCATAGAGCTACGATCAGTTATTTCCAGTACGTATACTCTTGTGTATGTTGTAAAATCTTTTTACTGTATTGGTACTAGTGGGTCAATCCTTCGACTATGA
>VCRD01000645.1:165898-196135 GCA_006783055.1 Trinorchestia longiramus | reverse complement strand
ATTCACCCAGATTAAAACTTTACGTTTTAGTATCGTTATACCTCAACACAAGAGTAAAATGCATCTATAAGAACGGATATGAGTCACAGGTCGAGGAGAGGTTGCTATGCAAGAACCCATGCCAAACTTTCATAGACGACCTTGATTTATTATAGTCTCAATATCATTGAAAGTTACAAACAAAAGATCCGCATACGTAGAGCATTTCCCAGAGAACCATGCGTCTCTGAAGGTCCAATTTTCTTATGACCTGAGAAATGAAGTAAGACTGTTGAGTATAAGACATAGCATCGTAAGGAGAACCTTTCTATGATTAATTTTAACTCACGAGATTTTGATTTAATCTGCTACTGTACCAAAATATGCGACTTGTAGGAGTATTTCCACAAACTGCACGGTATTGGTTTTATATTTTCCTCTTGAAGAAAAATTCTGCGTTTATGAGTTCAGTATAATTAGAGAAAATATTTTCTTAGAAAAAACTTGGCTACAATTCTAGTCCAGAATGGGGTTTATACGAAGTAAAACAAATATTCTGTTGGTAGGTGAAGTTTAAATGGGATTTGCCTTGAGGAATTTGGAGAAAAATTATAATAAAGAATTATTAAAAACCATAAAAATTGAATGATAAATACATCCTTGTGAAATTCATCACAACTCATGCTTAAAAGGCAGTAAAATAAATATGAATCAACGCTTTCCTCCCCCTAAGTTTGGCGCCAACAATTAGCCCATTTTTAAACCAGTACCTAAAGTCTTTGTGTTGTGATAAATGTCTGTACGTTAGCCTTGTATATTAAAAACGTTCATCATAAATTGTGAAAAATGATTCCCGGATGTTGAAGATTATGCCTGTGAAAAATTCCCCTTTCATAGAAGCGAACTGAGTTAGTCAGAGGCGGCCAAAAACCATAACTCATTTCTGGAATTGTCAGAAATATTTTAAGTACTTCTCACATTTTGTGTCAAGGCGAACACGGAACAACATCCCGTGGTTGGTCGTAAAAATTCAAACATGGCGTCAAGCTAATTCTTTCAAAAGCCCAAGTAGAATTTTACGTCGGGGTTCATCATCCAATAGAGAATTTTACGAGCGTTGCTACGGCTAACGCTCCGGCGCCTTCCGTAGCATCGCAGTGCCAGGGCTTTGTTCTTTTCAGTCGTAAATGCTGCTTTTATTCAAATGCACTACGTGAAAACACGCTCTGTTAGTAATTTTATTTTTTTAAATTAGCTACACATGGCTACGTAAAAAGACACTACGTTGATAAGTGTTCTCGAAAATGAGTCAAAAATGGATGGTTGCACTTCACACACCAATACCTCATTTTTTCTACCGAGAACACACCTGTTATCACATAAGTGTGTTTCCACTGCATCAGTGAGGGTGATTTTTGAAGTTCTCTTTTTATACAGTTCAAATAGTATATGTTTGTAGTAATGCTCTGGTTTAGTTGTACTATATCATCTTCAGGTTAATTACTATGGGTTCTAATGAGTGCGACAACTTTGTTTGCAAGCAGCGTGATGGAATCAGATGAATTGGGCACTTCATTTAGGAAGAAACCATCACATATGATGATGAAGAGCTGTTACAAAAGACACAACATAATATTTAAAATATCAGAGTGTCGATAAATTTACCCTATGTGAAAGACTAGAAAAGTCTGCTGTACTTCCTCAGTTATTAAAACAATGAATTTATTCTTGCCAAATGAAACACAATCATGTACGTGCAAAAGTACATTAAGAAATCTTAATTCATACATAAATTTGAATGCATCTACCAAATTTAAGAATTTTCTAATCATTTTTCAATTAAATTGAAAACCTCGTGTTAGGGTTTCATTTTCTGTTCACATTTCTCAAAAACTAAATATTTTAGTGTTGGAATATATAAAATTTCTTACCTATGACCACGTAGTTTTTCTTGATACGTCTTTTAGAGCAATGAACACTAAATTCTTGACATTTGTTTCAGAAGTCTCGTAAATGTTTTTGTTATTGATTCACCTACGTCATTTTAAAAATGTAGTCTCAGTAACCTGCTTGTTATCGAGCTCAACTTAATTGTACAAATAGTGAATATTTTCCGGCATCATCTTTCAAAGAATTCTGAAGGAGTTATTCAAATAATGAATATCAACAATTCGTTCCTATTTTGGTTACATCTTCTAGCTGACACAATAAGGGCTAAGCAGGAACGTTTCCAAAAACTACAATAAGCTCTTTTAAAAAACTGATAATCCTTAACTCTACAAGGAATATGAAGCGGTTAAAAAGTCCTATCTCCTTTATGTTGCTTTTTTCAATTCACAGCTTTTCAAGATTTCCCACAGATTCCCGTGGTTACAACTCTAGACTTGTAGAAATAAAGTTAATATCACAATGAATTTATAATAAATTTCAATTCGGAATTTTATAACCAATTCTTTGCTAAATATTTCCTAACCGCTTAACTGACGCTAAAATGTAAATAAAGTTAGCGCTAACATTGTTTTATTCTGTGGGAAGTTTAAAAAAGACATACATCGATGTAAAAAAGTTACTCAAGGTAATTTCTCAGCCTATCAAAAGTGCCTGACGATCGCACAACAAAATAAAACAAAATACAGTATTATATAACAGCTATTCATCATGAAAATATGGAGGTAGGCGTTGCGTGAGACAAGTAATTAAATGCGTAATAGAGGGCTCTTAGTTCTCTTGCTCTATGGGTGCTATTGTAAGTCCCTATATGAGTCCCACCTCGTTAAGCAAAAGTAACTAGAAATGTGTTGAAGTTAGGTTGGTTCTCGTAGTACACGTTTCGCCCGTTAGGGTGATGGAGAGGGTGCGGCAACATAACTTTCTTTTTTGTAACTTTTTAAAAGGCAAAAAAGGTAGTTATGTTGTCAAACCCTGTAGTTACACTTCTCTCAAGTCAATTTGTCTAGTGGCATCAATATACAGAGTTGCGAAAGGCTCCTGAATGGGCTTTATGAAAAAAATTGCGTTCTTGTCGTATTTAAAGAAGGCCGATTCTCGTGACGAACACATTAATGTGAAACTTTGTTTTTTATTAAAAAAAGGGTTGCAAAAACTATTGTTATATAGAAAACATGCTCTAAAAAAGGATGGTACAAGCAAAAATCAAGTTTGCAAGTCGTTAAACCACTTCAAAAAAAGTAAAATGTCGATTGAAAACCAACCAAGCTCTGACGAAAATGTCAAGCTGATTCGAGAATTCATTTTAAAGATCGATGTAGGATGAACTTGTGGAGTTATTCAGGTTGAAATGGAGCTTGATTCAAGGAATTTTATTAGAATATTTGGAAATGGAAAAAGTGGCAGCCAAATTTGTGCCTCGGTTGCCGACAGCGGAATTCTCACTGCGAGTCAATTTTTTGACAATAAACGGTATGACCGCTTACCTCCACCCGCCCTACTCCCCGAATTTGGCTCCATGCAACTTCTTTTCGTTTCTCATGATGAAGAAAGTACCTGAAAGGCTGACGTTTTGCTGACGTAGAAGCAGTGAAACAAAAACGACGCAGCCTCTGACAAAAATTTAAAAAAATGTATTTAAGCAAATGCTTTGAACAATGAAATAAAATATAGGACGAGTGTATTAGCTCCCATGAAGAATATTACGGAGGAGTCTATTAGTCGTTTCCAGAAAAATTTAATGAACCTTTTTTAAATAAATTAAATTACTGTTATTTATGACCCCACCGTTTGCCACCGTGATTTATTGATTTAACGGTAAACCAAACAGACAATAAGTTATACGACCCAGTTTATTATCTTCCTGTTTCAAGATTCTGATTATTCCAAGGTTTCAATTTGAATATAGCTTAACATAAGGAAATGGTCCTCCGCTTCTTCGTTTCATAAGTTGTCCTGTTATTACGAGATGTAATATGTGCGCTAGGAGTCTCTTTGACTTGGATAAATAGTTGTATTTGTGTCTCTCAAATCGAGCCCGGCATTCTTTTAAGTTCATCGCTCAATAAGTATACTCAGTCCACTCTGAAGCCAGGTAGGGTTTTCGGTCAATTGATTTCAAATATGTCCGAAAATTCTTATAATTTTGCTTCCAATGAATTGTCAATCTCATATTTAGCGATCGTTCCTCATACCTGCTCTATAGAAAGAGTTGACATCTCGGCGTCTAAATGGACACTGAGTCAACTTTAATCCCGTGATTTACGGGAGGCTTTGTTGACACAGCAAAAGGAGGTTCATATTTGAATCATTCAAGCGAAACGAAAAACTCGTTTTCGCTGAGTTTTGAACGATTGGAAATTGTGTTTTTTACAACGTATGTAGCGTTACCGTAAGAATCATTCACCCTATTTCTGTAGATTCTATCGAGTAGATTATGTTTTGCCAGCTGTATCTACCCCATATTCTCGTAATTTCAACTGAACGTTAATCCCTCCTAAAATTAGTGAAACTGATTTGAGTACCTTTTAGTTAACATCTACGTATTTAAGAGCTCCAAGGTGAAGATGCTAAGATTTTTAGAATCAAATCGATTCAATTCAATCAACATTACAGTTAACACATTCACATAATACAAAAGAAAGTTAAATTCAAACCAATTCATTTCAAGGTGTTTTTAAGTATCCGAACTTTACCTTCTGAAATTAGCTCTCAAGGTAAATTATTCTTTTAATCACATTGTTTTTTGTCAAAAGAAGATCGCTAAGACATTGGAGTGTCTATAACATTTTAAATTGGTGCTAATGTTCTAAACTATAACACTGTTTATTAGAATGTAGCAAAAAACATGCGCGTCACTCGATTTGAATGATTGCTGAACTAAAAATTTTGAGTAAAACATTCACAAGGCTGACGGAAAAGCCAACAATTTTTGAGCTCTATAAAATATATTTTTATCAGGGGAGGAAAAGTGAACACAAGGCTTAGTGACCGTTCAACGAGGCAAAAAGAGAAAACTCTGAAGCACAGAAGTTTAGTTTGGCAACATCGATCATTAAACAATATAGACATCGGATTTATAATGTCTGTTTTCTCTTAATTATGCCTGCGATATACTGAAAACTTCAGATATTTTAGAACTCATTCATAGAAAATATGAGCTAAAAACTAAAATAACTGACAGCGAAAACGTTGGTATGCAACCATTTCCCAAAAATGAACAACAAAATTATGTAAAAATAAACAACAGTTTATGCTGCTAAAATAATTTTACAACCTTGAGATGAGCTAAATGATTGTTCTGGAAACTGCAAGCGTTTATCTTGAATCTTTTGTGTGTTTACCTTGCCCTGTATGGACTAAAATTTGAAAATATTTCCTAAGTTTGTATCCCATGTGCATAGACTGTTTTTTACGGTATTTGCAACGTCGAATGATAGTAAAATAATGCTGGCATTCTTCACATCATGTCTGTACCATTTGACAAGTAAAATTAGTTAGGAGTTCGACTTAGATTAGAACTTCAGAGGCCCAACGTTTTTATCGAACGATCTCAAAATTGATTTTAGATTGTAAACCAAAATGCATCTGGGTTACTACAACTGTTGGCGTCACGATTTCCCTTCACTGCATACTTCTGAGTATTTGCTTTAATACTAAAGCATACGAACTTGCCGGAGCTGGTCAAACTGTGGTGCAAGAACTACATGCCAACTGATGACAGTCCTAAAGTCAGCTCGAAGTTATGGTTTGCAGTCGGACTGCTGCAAGTCCTGTCTCTTCCTAACTTATACATATGTGTGTGGTATCACCTTAGTCCAAGAACTTCGAAACTTATATTAAAGACCTTACGACTGAAGTGAGTTAGAACGACGACATTACGAGATTTACTGGGACCAGTGAGCTTGCAGCTTCTACATTTGGAGTGTACTTTTGTAAATTCTTATTTTAATGAAGGTGTTAATTTGGGAAACAAAATGGTAACAATTCCGTGTACTGATAATATGATTTTGTTATCAAATAATGAGGGACTTATTTTTCGGGATATGACTAAAATCGTCTGCAGATCATCGTCTGTAAATGCAGTCCGCAACATCATTTGCAGGGGTTCAAAAATTAGTGAAAAAGCTTTAGAATTTCTTATACTGAGTTATTTGTTTTTAAGAGGGTTTCTAAGAACTTTGTTCGGTTTGGAATAGGCTCTAACGGTTTTTTGGGTCCATGCAAAGCAATCTCTGATCATTCTACAATCAATCTAATTCATTTAATCACTTCAAACAATCAATTCTTCTCTTTCCCTGACCTGAAGCAGAGAAGGAACAAGGAGGAGGTATCGATTTCAAATGCTTCTCTCGAATAAAATAGTATTGGGTACCTGTGGTATTCATTGCTTTGATATTAGGATAAAAAATACACTCTGAAATAAATACGCAATGTTGTGGGAAAAGTAAAATATTTTTAGCAGCATAGTATGTCTCTCAAACTATATTTTTAGAATTTGCATGTGCCCAATATTTTCTGAACAATGCATGCAAAATAAGAAATTTCCTAACGGATACATTTTCTTTACATCGTACTTTACGATGTTCATAGAAAATAGTATTATATTGTCAATGTTATTCTTTATTTCGATTATTTTACAAGCTATAGTCATGTGTTAGTTTGTCATGCGTTTCAGTACTCATTGGCATTTTTATACCTCCGTTTTAGCGAATATTCTTCCACTGTCAATAATTTTTCTAGCATCAATGAAAACGAACAGTTTAGTAGCCCAGAACATGTGAGAAGTTGCTGTTTTTCATAAAGTTCTGTAAGAAGTTGTATTTTTTTAAGTTTTTGAGTTCAGTCATATGTGCCTACTCTATTGTACAACCTGAAAAACGTACAAAAATGCTCATTTTTAATGCATGTATGACATCCATTTTCAAGAAAATGTATTTGTATATAATTTTGAAACACTTTTTGCCATATGTGAGAATATTGAAATTCTGAATCTGAAAAAGTTGTCGATTATGTATACTTATACAATTCGATATCATTTACAATGCATGAAATCATAAAAATAAAGAAAAAGGAGAAGGAAAAAAACGTATTCAATTTAAAATGTGCTCTGCACTTCTTCATGGTGGGAAGACTTTCATGAGGTACAGTAAATATTAATAATACAATAATCGATTTACTAGTACGTTCACATTGATGACAAAATGCAGAAAAAACATATTAACATCAGAAAATAATGCACTGTGATAGAACAACATTTACGCACGAATCTCAGAAAATCACTGCGAAATATTATGTGAAGAAATTGCTGTATGAAGAAACAATTATCAATTTTCGGCTGCTTATAAATGGCTGCCAATAATGTTTCCCATAAACTTGAGAGCAAAACTCCAGTAGGCGCTTTGTTGTTTATATGCCTGTACTGCAGTACTTTGCCAGAGTATGACTTCGACGTTATTTATTTTATCAAACTAAAAGTTCACTTCTTTTCGTACGTAACATCTCTTTGCAAATAATTTATTGTAATCAAATATTAGATGTTCTCCGACGCTGTTCTGCTCAAAAAACGGTTGAAGTATTTGGCTAACTTTCGAATCTCGCTTCTATAATCGTAGCTGTTGAATATATTCAATGAATTATTTTGTAGTTGTATACGATGCATTTTTACCTGCTAAATACTTTTAGATTATTTCCTGTAGCCTGAATCTTCAATTCCAAGCCCAAAGGCATTTTACTTTGCTTCCTAATCCTAAGTGCTGTCATGGTCTCTTTCGTAAGGAATAGGCTACTACCAAACTGAATTTTTAGACTGAAAAAATAATGTACAGTAAGGAATTCCTCGATGCACTACCAGGGCTTGCGTAACACATTTCGTCTTCTTTCCCAACCTTGGTTCTTTTTAAGAAGCAACGGCTGCGCTGAACTTCAATCGCTAACAAGATGGTGAATTAGGCCGCAGTTCAATGGAGAGCTGCGTATCTGTATGCATTACTGACTTGAACATCTCTGAACGGAAGATCTTTATTCCATAGATGCTTTCCTCTCAATGTAAAAGAACCGATGTAAAGAAATCAATAATTATGGAGCCAATAATGCAGACTATGGCTCACATTTTTGCCTTGTTAGGAAAAAGTCAAACAGTATTTAAAATCTTTACTGGGCTTTAGGTGTAATATAAATAACATACGCGATATATTTATACACAATTGATAAGAAATATAAATATTTAAGGAACTGATTTCATGCTAGTATACCTATAAAAAGTTAGGGCCCAGTTTTGACGTTACAGTCACTATCGGGAAACACTTTTATTCAGCTAACAAAATATTTTTATAAGCTGCATAACGCGAACGACATTTGACGCAGGCTTTTTATTGCTCATTCTATTTGACCATCTAAGTAACTGTCATAGTGGAACTTGGCTCACATTTTGTGCCTATTTGAAAGAATGAGTGGCCTCATTTGACGACATGTCTATCAAATTCATTCCAATTTCACTCTCAATTTTTTTGTAGATGGTATTGAATATTTTATACTAATATGTTGCAAATTTTAGTTTTGAACTCAATTTACCACCTACTTACTTAATATACTCGATTTAATTCGAGAATTTGCGTGGTAAAATGTGTACGTTCTATGAAACTATAACTAATTTTTCGTACATAATTGTATTTGACCTCCAAACTAAGTATCCAAAGAATATCGCCGAAAATTAAAAATATTTATATTAAAAACAATAGTTAAATTTTTCTGTTTCTTTAGACTCCGAAATTTGTACACGAGAATGTAAAATTACGAGCTGAATTCACTATTCCAACATCGCTGCTAAAAATCTCCTGAAGCAGTGACCGAATTCGACAGATGCCACTTACAGAAAACATACGACACAAAATAGCTTCTCTTTAGATATACTCGTGAACGACTGTCCTAACCTCACGCAAACTGAACCAAGAATTCAAAGAAATATTCCAGTTCATAAACAATGTTTCCTTATTTGCAGTGTGCTTTACTGCTAGAATAAGGTGGTTTTTGATCTCTGTTTCCTTAATATAATTTTAGAATTTTTGTTCCTGTTCTGAACTATACGACGATTTTAAAACGTGTACACTTTATAGATTTGACTTTCTAAGTTTTTATAACATATTGAAGGGATTGAGAGATATAAAGACAATAGTACACGTCTCATTTGAATAATACTCTGATTTCAATTTCCGAACTCAATTTAACATCTATAATCATTGAAAACATCTTTCAAACCATAAAAAAGAAGACAAAAATCGTACAGTATTTATTTTTATGATAAATCAGGGAGATTTATTTAAAAAAAATTCTGGTTGGTAATTCTTTCTATCACCAGCTTGGTCGACTGGTGAGCGAATCTGCTTGCAAGCAGAAAGACCCGGGTTCGAATCCCGCTGCCGACATGGTTGACGCGGCTAGAAATACGGCATGGGACTTGGGTAAACAACCGAATAATTATCGGAGTAATTATCCGACCCAAGAATGGGCCTGAAGGTTCGTTCCTATAGCCTCATTCTATTCTATTCTATTCTAAGTTACTGTCATCCCAACAGATGGACATTAAGACCAAAAATTCAACTGAAAGTGTTAAGGAAGGCTCAGCAGTTCTATCTCTAACAGACAGAGGGAGGTAAATATTGTTCCCCATTTTCATATACTAGAGCCACTAAAAGTTTACAGATATTTAGGAATTCATCTTTTCAAACCAGGATAAAAAATCGACACGCATATTTCCATACAACCTTTGTTATCATTAGCATGGAAGGCAAATTTCAAATAATATGTTTGCCTGCAAAAACAAACGCTTAAATTTGCGGTGTTCTGCTTGAGAAGTACCTTAGTCCGGATTACATTAAAGGGAAATTCTAAAGGCACGGCTGGGACTAGAAAGGCAACCCAAGAATGGACCAAATAATGTCTTCGCTGTTGCCGTATTCCATGTTAAAGTCTAAGCTATGCTAAAATCTTGTCCCGGTTTCTTTTTCGATCATTATTTAATGTTTTTGATTAAGTACCAATATTTTCACTACAGCCTAAGATACATGAGATTTATAAATAGTCTTCACGAGGGAAATCAGGTAAATTTTTATCTTAGTCAATCGGATTAATGATTGATGCGACGATTAAACATATAATGTCGAATCGCCGTCATTTTTTTTGCAGACAGTTGAGCCTATAAAAATGTAAAACGCTTGTTTTAGTATCTCAGTTGGAAACTCTTTATTTGTTTTCATAACACAATATACTTTTTTAAACTATGCAAAACAAGACATTCGAATTTAGAATCATTATGATGAATAATATTAGTGAGTTTAAAAGTTTGTGACGAATGAAGATTTTCAGTTGTGATTTACTTTAGAAAATTGAAGCTCATAGAATATAATTAAAAACTGACGTTATTTGCGGGCATTTTGTTTGTGTTCTAAGCAAGTAGAGGAAGGCTTAGTAGCCTTAGTAAGTGGAAATATTTTAATTCCTTTGATTACAATGTGAAAATAATCAATGCATATGCTCAAAAATTTTCACCAATCCCAAAAACATTTCATATCATGACCGAAATCTAATATAATTATTGTAGTATAATTAATCCCGTAGTCTTGAACATTTTTAATCACACAGATAAGCACAATGGCGTACCTGACATCAGCGTAATTGGAAACCGTTGCAATAATTTGTTGGGCAATATCGTATTCTGCATTCGGCTGCTGCAATGATTTAAGATTAACAAATGCAAGTTAGAGCATCCATGTTCACATTAATAATTTTCACCCTTTCCTGGGCTTAAAGGAAAAAACGAAGTAAGATATTTTACTCTGACAGTTTGATATAAAGGAAAAAATAAGTAGAATACATTTACTCAGACAGTCTGGTGTTAGGAACAACGTGGTATGAGTGAAAAAAGGAAGTAAGATACGTTTACTCAGACAATCTGGTATAATGCAGAGTTAGATTTAAGAGGAAAAGAAAGGATGCCGAATCCCGAATTACTGAGGATTTAAACTGCTCAAGAAATATCAACTATAGCTAGGAATGCCTTGTCAACAAATAATTTCACTTAAGCCAAGAATATCAAGAATTTTATGCCATTAAATTCTGTGTCCCTCATTTCATCAAAGACCGTAATTAGCTCACCAGGAAAAAGATTGCACAGAATTATTCTGGAAATAAATGGCTACACTTGAAAAAAGGATTGTTGCGTGTCTTGTTCCATTAGAAAGCGGCTTCCCCATTTCATAAAGTGAATGCATTCTCAGCTTCCAACACAGGAAGAGCCTTGTTTGTTGTTGTATGGGAGCGAGGTCTGCAGGAGCCATCGTTCACAAAAGCTCAAATGTTTTACCGAACAAACACTTTAGCTTAACTGCTTCATGAATACACAAGGAGAGTGGCCACTTAGTGCCACCATAAGAGAGACAAACAGAAACTAGTTGAGTGCAAACAACACTACCTCATGGACGGGGTATTTGTTCCAAATGAACATTGAACTGTTCAAACTCTGTTCTATTATCACTTCGTAAACACCAACATTGAAATGCTAGTCATATGCAAAGCAACGTTTCATTGAAGTGAGCTTAACATTTGCTCTGATTTTTCAGGCACCTGATATCAGTGGAATTTTAGTCAATTTCTCAACGACTCGTTTTCTATATCTGACACAGGAAGCTCTCAATTTTTATTGACATATTATCCACAGAAGCTTAGAGAGACATTAGGAATGGTCATTTTATTTGGGATATTTTATATGATGATAATTGCTTGAAAATACGTGGTTTATCTCATTATTTTTTCCCTCAGACGGCAAATCCTTTTGTTCATTCATTCGTTTGTATACACAAAAAACTTTCAATTTAAAATTTGTTTCTAAATTATTTTCAGAGCAACTAGTTGCATTCATTTAAGCAACTACACACAATGTAGCGATATCACAAGTTGCTTGATATAAACACAGGTTTTCATATGCATAACGTATGCAATAAATCGTAAATCAATGCGCAGTATATGAAAAACAGAGGTCACTAAATCATTTAAACTAAAGTAAAGTTTTTTTAACTAAAGTTTGACATGACGCTTCGTTACGCAGGGCTTTTATTGAGCTTTGAATTACACAGGTTATTCATCACTTCTTGATGTTCATATTGATTCCATTCAAACATCTCTTAGAAAAGATTTCGTTAATGCATGGGGTTTTTATTAAATAAATGTGAACATAGCTATAATTATCCCATAGTTTGCGTATTTCTAGCGTTTCAGATCTATCTATCGACGTAGTCAACTTATAGTTGAATTTGCTTGTATGTTAACAAAAAGCGAGCAAAAATCGTTTCATTGCTTCATGGTGACGGCCTCAGCCATGTAAATTATTAAATCCTTTTTGCCTGGAATCTATGTTTAGCAGCCCACAATTCGAATGTCTCATACCTTAAATTTTGTTGAATAGGTGTAAATCTAGGTAAATAAGCTTACAAATATTTCAAAAATTGTAAACTTAAAGAAAAATTGTGTAACTCATTGAAAACTAAGGCATATGTTAACTATAAGTGCACTCTGTTTACATATCTAATACTCGTAATTGTTACCACTTGTACGACAAATTATGACGGTTCTATGCTGTATTTATTATAGAGTAGAAGTCTGTTATATAGTCAATATATTGTGGAACATTGGTGTTCTCAACAGCTAAGAAATTTTTACATTCACAATAAAATTATGGAAACTAAGCATACCAAGAAATACTCAAATATAAGCACCTGCAATAAAGTAAACGATGTTAAACTACTTTATTACTCCGTAGATCCAGTTTCAGTTCAAATATTATATCAAACAGCATTTACAAGTTTTTTTACGGCAGATGCATATCTACAGAAACAATGGGAACCGGCGATTTTGTTCCCATTTTTTAATGGTTATCCTATTTTTCCTCACATTTAAATCTTCCTTTTATTCATTTTTGGCAGTTGCTTTAGTTTTAACGCAAAGGTCTTAAAATTAATTTGTCCTAATTATTAACATATATTCACATTGTTCATAAGACTATTTATATTTTGTTATCATATTTCTCTGTTTCACGCCTAAACATGAATACACGAAAAGCACATCGCTTATGGTGAGAATTCTCAAGATGCCTCCCAGTGAAGAAATACTCCTCTTATCAGTGTTGTAAAATATCCAGTTGTCCTGTAGTAAATCACTGCTGAATGCAACACTGAATGATACACTCTAAAGGCACTGAATTCGTATTGAAATTTATGTTCATATAGGTAGCACTTCAGTAGTTTGTATGTTAAGTTATTAATTCTGTTGCAAATGTTTGGTCATCCTTCTTGGTGGGGATGAACCAGCGAGAAGTAGCCAGCCTGGGCATCTTCTAGCCTAATCCCTTAAATAAAAAGTCAATCTGTGTGACTGGATAAATGTGGCCGGTAAATAGTGCTGAATAGCTTCGAAATATAGAAATTTAATCCACAGTTTTCATTATGTTTCGATTAACGTTCATTGGATGGCAATCACTTATGTTTGGATATTAAATGTTATATAGTTAGGTATACACGTGGCGTATACGCATCAAAAAATAGGCATAATTCCTCACTTGTATCTGCAAAACCTCGCTCTCATTTGTGTTTAATAGTTTACAAGTTCTATTACATGCTGAGAAAATTATGTTTTCTCATTTATTTACGCCGCTGCTGACTATTCATCGAAGCATTAATGACGTACGTGGAAGAAATCACTTAATTCAGAATGTAGCCATTAGGTGAGTAGGAAAGTGTGCAAAAAGCGGAAATAATTATTTTACTTTGTTCGAGATAGTAATGTAGACAGACGTTTGCTAAAATAAATTAAAGAATGAACTAGGGTTAAAAATATTCATTTACTCTCTGTATGTGCAGTATTATGAGTGAAAATAAACAAAATAAAAGTTTTTATTCGATCCCCCTGCAAAATTAGCAACTTATATTTTTGTTGCAGTTATAAAAATGTTGTGCAAACTGGTATAATACTTGCCAAATTTGGCTTATCTTCCTAGCGGTTTATCCTGAAACTCTAAAGAGAGTTCTATGATTCTCATTTCCTCAAAATTCAAGGTACCATTTATTTTCATTAATAAATGAACAAAATTCAATCATTTAAGCATACGAATATGCAGCCACACACAGTTCATTTTACGTTAAATCCCAATACTTTAGATCATAACTTTAATTCCATCTGTATTTACCAATCTCACATCGACATATTTAACAAATTTTCGTAAGCTGGAACCAGTCGTGAAGTGTCACAATTATAATTGAATGCGATGATCGCTCAAATAAAAATTGCACCTCATTAAACAAAGTGAAAAGGCCTACGACAGACACAAAATAATAGGAAAGGATGTGGCTTCGCTTAATGAAGGGCTAATTGGAAGCATTTATTTGACATATTTCAGGAATGAATTATTCATGTATGCATTGGCTTTTTAAATGACAACTTCTCCGAACGGTGGCTTGTAAAAAAGTCTGGTCTGGAAAAAGTCGTGTTTTGGGAGTTAATATCAGCAAGACGTCATTGATGTTGCGTTCAAATCATGGTCAGACAGTAAAAAAGAATTGGCTTACAAGAACATTAAACATAACAAAAGTGTACACGAATATTGACGCTAAATATTTCTGAATACTGCCGGACTATCCTCAATTGATTTTTGACCACGAAAAAATGCAACAACGATTTCCCTAAATTTGATTATTTTCGTTCATAATAACTATTTTGAAGTCAATAATCAACCTATAGTAACAAAATTAAAATAAATAAAAGGCAATCAATGATTGTATGAACAATCATAGGAATAAATAGTATACGCACATTTGACGCAACACAATCAGTACTCATTCTTTATATATTTGTGCACCAATAATTAAGTATGAATTACCCTGCTGTCAGACGGTAATATCGCCACCAACCCATGTGTGCTTGGTGCAATTTTATTTTGGGAGTGTTAGAAAAAAATGAGGTAGACGCAAACCTCGTCATTTTCATCATCATTATTTGCATCATTCACAGTTTGTAGTGTTTTTTAGACCATTTTATCTTGATTTTCAGTATCGCTTCGTTAGTATCGGGAATTTGATTGACGTTCTCCACCAAATATAAGTACTTCATATACTAAATTATGACTTTAATTATGATAAATAACGAAGCTTACGTATACATACCTTAAGGAATAGCGCTCAATACTAGATAAAAACAAAACTACGGAATCACACAGATGTACTACATTACAAGATAAAAATAATCAGTTATATTCATCACCGTCGTAATTGCTATTGAATTGGAAATAATGTCTCAGTGTTCATTATTGTAACATTAACATGACATGTTATTGCTATATCGACTATTTTCATTTTTCCAAACATATTAAATTTTTTAGACAAAGAAGAGCTTTCAAACGACGGCACTTCTATTAACTTCAGAGTTTACATTTAAAATCAACTCTCAATATCAGTTTTATCATCTTACATGGTTCAAAATAAATGTGGATATTATCAGAAAAAACACTGGATTTTAAAATAAACCAACAATTTGGGTTCAGGTTGTTGAAAATATTCAAGATGGGCTCAGCTTGTTAATAATATTTAAGGTAGGCTAAGATTGCTGAAAATATTTAATATGGGTTCATGTTATCGAAAATATTTAAAACGATTTCAGCTTTTTTTTAAATATTCAAGATGAGTTCCACTTGCAAACAAAAAAAAGATACATCCACAACAAGACAAATCAGAAATCTTGGAGTTCTTTTTCAAAAATTAAAAATTGTTGCACTTATTTTAAGTGTGTACATCCGAATTAAATAATACATATTTTCTAAGACAGTGTGTCGATTATATTTTTTCCTGATGGAAAGTATATTTTCTTGTACACTAGATTTGTTGCAAAGAAAATGTATCCGTTCAAAATTATATACAATTTTGCAATGTAAGTGCCAATAGCGTAGTTGATCTATATGTGCTTTTGCAAATATACTTCGAGTAACGCATGAACAAGTTTAAGTGTCATAAATCTTTTCCCACTCACACTCTCAGATTTCAAGAGCCGATTTATCGAGTAATAAAACTAGTTATGTGCATACAAATTGTATAGAGAGTCATACTTGTGCTCGGTCACGTCTAAGCTTTAGTGCCTGTCCATGTGATGTACGTCAATTCTTTAAACGTTTCCACACATAGATCACTTACGCTACTTGTCCATCCATTTTCGAATAAATGAAACTAGCAGGCGTTCACAGGGACAGGTAGTTTAATGTTGGTAGTAAATGCCGTGGACTTTTAGACATTCCTGGACGTTGTCATTTTATGGCAAAGTCGTTTCACAATATCAATGAGATTTTATGATTTCTACGAATGCCAATAAAATTAGAGTAAAAATTAAAATCAATAATGACAATTTGAATGCAGGATCCCCTAGTAAATGTCATTTATTATTTGTTCACTTGTATTCCGCGATGAAAATAAAAAAACAGAATTAATTTTTTACAGAACAAAATTTTTTATTGCAATATATGTAATGAAAACAATCACAAATAAATTTTAATCCTGAATGACCAGTACCAATTTGAATGAACAATGACATCATTTTTCAGTAAGAACCAAGTAGTCGTCTTAATGCAACTGCACAATCTTTAAAGAAATGCACAGTGGAACATAATGATCACAATAGTGACACAACATAATATATTCTGCATTTCTCTCAAGTTTTTACAGTTAAATTAAAATGAAGGTTTGGTTCGGTGGTTGCTGACAAAACTTATTATAATTGTTCATTTAACACATATATTTTTTTTACTTTCAATTTGAACTTGAACCACAGGTATAGAAATATTTGGAGACAGATTTTGGAACGCAGTTAATGCTTACAGACCTAACTTTCAGTCTTTTCTCAAATTAGGAATTTATGAATATGCTCATTAATATTAGAAATAACAATAAGATATTTGTAAAATATTTGTTATTGTTTATATTGTTATATAAAAAATGGAACATATAGAAAAAATGAAAAGGTAATATTATGGTACGACGATTCTTTTCAAATCTTTATGAGTTCATAATTTCAATACAAGTACATGTAGCTCAGGGTAATCAGCATACTTACTACAAGAAAAATACAATCTCAATCTGCATAACGTATTCATCGATTTTTGAGACTACCCTCGATCCTGTCTGAACACTTGCAGTCAGAAGCATTTTGTGAGAAATTAAAAGAATTTATTATCTTGCTCCGTAATTTTGGGTTGACTATACGTAGTTCAATGATGTTATCTTATTAAGCTCTGGGATTTTAGGGGAAAAATATTTGAAAAGGATTCCAAGTTTAGGAATGTGAGCTTTGATAGTTACTGTTACATTGTTTCACATAAATTTGTATCTCACCCATAGTGAATCTTGTGAATTTATAATAAATAATTAACCACCTGAATTTATATTATGATATATTGTAAATCCGTGTAAGAAAAAGTGAATTTGCATCTCAGAAAACTTTTCACAATATTTAACAGAGGTCTCGACTCATTAGCAGTTTCCAAGAGACTGGAACGACTTTAAATTTGTGATATATTAAGCATGAAATTCATTCTCTCATCTTTATAGAGGAGTAATCATGAAATACTTTGCTTCTGTGAATATCGACCCATAGCAATGAGCGGTGAGAGATGATTGACTTTTTGATTCCTCCGATGACGGTAATTTTATCATCTGTTTAGTAAAAAAGAGTCGTAAACATTCGGTTAATAGTAATAACAGATGACTCATAATAAAAGAAAGAAGAGATTTCGTTAACAAATTAATTCAGCTGCAAGAAGCTTTGCCTTACACTAAATACTTCTAACAAAAAACTTCTTCAGTGTGAAATGGACAACTGAACGTAGGCAACCAGCTTCCCTGAGTAACTGCAGCCATAATCCGATACTTTTTCACAGGGTAGCTGCATGGAGTGAACATGAAACTCTCTCCTGTGAACAGACCATTGAGTACACGTCATGCGATTCTGCTCCTCAAAATGTGCCTTATGTGAGTCGTGTGTCTATTTTTTCTAGCTCACTCTTCCTGTTGAAACGTATGATTGGGTATGTTCTCGTCGATGAAAATGTTAAAACCTAGTTGAAAACATTTCATTTTGGCCTGAAAAAGTCAAACAAATACTTAAGAGCATTCATTCGGTAAAAATACTATTCAACAAACACCAACATTCACACTTTTACTAACAGGTTTAAATGGGCTTCAATATGGAACCTCAAAAAAAAATTATCCATCTCTGATGTCCTCGTTTTTTCCAACACTTCTTTTAGGAGCACAAACAAACATTGAGTGTGTGGAAACACATCCGGATAAATATCTTTAACTTGTAGACAGAATTATTTGAAGAGGGAGCATAATACTGTGGATATTAATTGCTGAATTATTTATTCAGGGATTTTTTTATAAATACCAGCCGCTAACTCTCTGTCGTACATTTTCACTGAAACTTTTATTCTTGAACTAGTTCCAATTTTCTCATGTAGTGATCTTTTTTGGCTTCCAATTACGTAATGTTGCTTAAAAATTCTCAATATGAAAATTTCTCCATATGGGAGCGCGTAGACAACTCGAAGAACGATTACAGGAACTTACAAGGAGACTATTTGGGCTTTCTATACTTCATTTAGTGAATGTATTTTTCATACACACATTGTGCATGAAGCAAAAATACTTCATTCAAGTAACTTCTAGGAATCTAATTGAATTTTTCAATTTCTGGAATAAATTTACTGATAATGAGAATTGGGTCTCAATTAACCTTAATAATAATGGTTGTCTTTGACAAGCGTGTATTAACACCTATCGAAATGAAATGTTGTTTTTTATACTTCGAGAGATTTTGCATGCATGTACTTAATCATGTACCTAGAGATTTGGAATTACCATTAAAATTTGTAACCATTGGATTTGAGTGTGAATACTACAATATATTTTGATAATAATATATTATAAATACAATTTCAGTGTATAACAACTTGTTATTTCGAATGATATAAAACGAAACTCAAAATTAAACAAATTTATGACAATTTTTTTCCCATGTGACTGTTGATGTACAGCAATCGAAGTCAGCTTCTTTCGTAAAAAAATGTCCTTGAAATTTGTTCATCTTACGAGAACAAATTTCCTAAACTTTGACTTCAATTTTATAGATGGCCCAAAGCCAAACATTTTGAAATATCAACATCATTTAAGAAATGAATGTCCCGCTACGGCGAAAAACACGCTCCTGTCGATTTTCAGAACTCCAGAAATAAAACTGCATCCTGAAAACAGGACTCTTGTAGTTGAGTGACAAGCGAGCTTTCTTGGTCAGCATAGTGCTGAATGCTATGTTGAACGCAATGCTGAACACATTGTTGCATATCATGCTGAACACCAGGATGATTGTAATAATCAACAAATTTCTTAAATACTGAACACCATGCTGAACATACTGTAATACCGGGTATATTTTCAATATTATGCTGAGAGTGTGTTGCTGTGAGAAATACTAAGCATAATGGTGAATATTATGTTGAACCTAATGCTGAATACAAAATTCAAGACACAGTGCTCAACATAATATTGAACACCATGCTGAAAAATGCTACAATACATAATGTTAGATATATTACTTAATATAATACTGAGTATAATGTTGAACATAATGCTGAACTCCATAATAAACATCATGCTGGACACCATGCTGAATATAATGTTGAACATCATGTTAAACATAATGCTGAGCATAATGCTGAGAATAATGCTGAACAAAATATTGAAAATTTGCTGAGAATAATACCGAATATATTGTGTAACATAATACTGAGCATAATGCTGAGCATGATGCTGAACATAATGTTGAAACTATTGCTTGCTTAACCCATGGAAGTGATTTAGCTTACATTGTTGTTTCTTCAGGATTTTGATTTCTGGTTATCTATTCATAAAGCTATTTTTCCTAATGTAATGAAATAATGTTGTCCCTATTCATAACAGCAATGCATGTGGAGCTACTTGTTAGTTGCACTTTTGAACAGTATTTACTTTGAGCATCATAATGGGAGCATTCTTAAAGTACGTAGCGTTTTGAAATTTCTCCTCTGAAGCGCCGCTGTCTTCATTTGGCTCATAATTGCGCGTTGGGTACCATACTCGGTTGGAAAGCCACAGACGCCACTACAGATTCCTTTGGCGTGTGTACGTTTGTTTGTGGGAATTTAAAATCCTTCCTCCGATTGAGAATAACGCCGACTTCAAAATACGTGATGTGATTCGTTATCTTATTGCTAAAGGCGTGAAAGCAACTGAAATTTATCGTTAAGGTAGTGAAGTGTATACAGAAAACATTATGAGCGATGGGATGGTTCAGAAATGGGTGAGAGCTATTAAAGATGGCAGTACGAATGTACATGATGTGGAATGAAGTGGATGGCATTCAGTCATTACTGACGGTTTGGAGCAGAAAGTTGATGAAAAAGTGAGAGAGAACAGACACTTAACGTTTGGACATTATGGGATGAGTTTCCTCAAGTGTCAAGAAGTGTACTTTATGCAGTTGTTACAGAACGTTTAAACTACCGAAATTTATGCTCAAGCTGGTGCCCCAAATTTTGACTGAGGTACACATAATCAACCGTTTAGCCAGTTATTTTACCTTCCTAACGCAGCACAGTGAGAAAGGTGACGAGTTCTTAAGCCAAATTGTCACAGGAGATGAAACATGGGTGGCTTACGTTACACCTAAATCAAACCATCAATCCATGTAATGCTGGCATTTAACATCACCTGAGAAAGTGAAGTTAAAGTAAACAATTTTAACCCGGAAAATCTTGTGCAATGTTTTTTGAGACAGGAAGGGGTATTATTTGTGTAGTTTTAGCCTCGTAGTGACATTATAAATTTTAAAACTTATTGTGATACTTTAAAAAAACTGTGCCGTGCAATCCAAAACAAAAGGCGAGGCATACTGAGTTAAGTGATCGGTTTGTTTCATGACAATGCCCGTCTACACACAACTACTCGAACTAAGGAGCTGATCCAATCATTCGGCCGGGAACAAATACATACTGTAGGTCACCCTCCGTAGAGGCCCGATCCAGTGCCCAGTGAATACCGCGTATTCCTACATCTGAAGGATCATCTGAGTGGTCAGCGCCAAGAGAACAATGATGATGTCTAAACGATCTTGTTGCAATGGTTGTGTAATGAGGCGACAGAATTTCACTAGAACGGTATTCAAAAGATGGTTGTACGATGCAGTAAATGCCTTAATACTGGTGGAAATTATGTAGAAAAGTAGATTACGGTACAGGCTCGCATGTAAAAATAGAATTGCTGAGAAAACTCTACTCTTTTTATTTTTATTTCAAACAGTCCTTTCTTTAAACATGCGTTGTGTGTATTTATAATTTAAAAGATTCAGTAAAATTTTAATTAATTAAAACTGCATTAATAGGCCAGTTACATCAAAATTAATTACGGCTGATTTTATCTACAGCATGAATTAGCGAAACCGTTTCAAACAATTGTAATTGACCTGTCATATTCTTCAAACACTCTTTGAAAATAGCAGAAAGGTGTCGAGCAAATTTCAACAAGATGTAATTGCTCGTTCCTAAATTTGGAGTTCTTGGAAAAGTTTAACAGATTTTTTTACGATTTCGGGACAGAGCTACGAAAAGGACACTTGCTAGAAAGTACTTGAAATTTTTTCAACGCGCAACAAAGTACAATTTACAGAAAGTTAATTTCGAACAAAAGACGATTAATAAAAACTGAATTGTGTTGGAGTCACTTTAAAATGTCATCCTTGCCACAACTTTTATGATGAAAGATGGAAAAATGAAGATGAATTATTCTACTAACTAAAAAATTAAAATTGTAGATAAATTATTTGCCATCATTTTCACATTTACGAGACGACCTAACTACTAAAGGTCCACTGCGATATAATATCATTTATAGGAGTTAGTAAAATTCTGACAACAGTGTAAAACATTGTGATGGCTTTAATTTCATTTGAAAATAAGAAAAAAAAATTTCTGGAGGATGTGGTCCAATACTGAAGCTAGAAAACAAGCCTTTGCATGGATTAGTTAAACGCTTCGATTCAAATTATTCCTTGAGAATGCTGACCAGGAGATGAAAAGTCTTAGGCCCCAAATTCAAATACTGAGAAGGACACAATTTTAAAACAGTTTTAAATGCTCTAGACGCGTGCAATAATAACCTAATAACTTACAAAGTTGTAATAAAGTTATTGAAGAGCAATAACCATTAATACTTTGTGAGTTTGTTCTGGTGCACATAACATTGGCAAAGTTTGAAAAACACTTACCAAAAAATTTCCCTGAGCCTATTTTTCTCGACTGTAAAGACACAGTATAAAGATCTCTCATATCTCTCAAATTAGCATCAGCGAATAAAACCATTGATCTGTTTCAACTTAAATTTGTTTTCAACTTGTTGGAAAGGAATAACTAGAGATAGTGAGGGATAACTTTAGAACCCACTTTTTACTAATGTGATACGAACTTTGAGTTCCTGAATCTATAAAATTTTCAACACCATGACCTACATATATCTCATCTCATCTTTCTCCTGCTTCTACGTAACAGAGAATTCACTATCAGGAATTTCAAAAGTTCGTTTCTCTCCGTGGAACACAAAGGACCATCCAATACCTTGGCGAAATCATGTTAAAACTTCTTAAATTTCCCTGCAATCTTTGAAAAGAATCAAATGACATATTATCTGAATGTCCAAGTCAAAGGAAAACTCCTGATTTCAAGGTCGGAATAATTCGAGAATTTGAATAATTTTCTGCGTTCTATATGTCGTCATTACATAAACGTCTCGCAGAAAATCAATCATTTGACAAAAAAGTATTTACAAAAGTTTACTAGTAAAGAGAGGGAATAAAAATATTCTAAACAATTAAAAGTAGGAAGAACTTTTATGAAGACGATAACTATGTATTTTTTGTTATTATTATGCTAAGTGATCTTGGGCTTCATGAATATGCCTACACATTTTAAACGTTTTTATTTTATTAATGGTGTTGACGATGAGAAGTAGTGGTATAGCAGAAAGAAACATATTGTCAAATTATTTATCAATGTGTGAAAAGTAGGAACATTGAAAATAGACAGAGACTGTCATGGATTATGAAATAATAAATGAACGTATATTTTGTGTACATTTTCAAAGATTTTTTTCAAACTGAAATGAAACAAATCATGTAATGTTCTCGTCCAGTGTTTATTACTCAATTTTCTCACATGAATCATAATGTTAATTTTTTACGCTTACTGAAATTACTGGTGATATCTCAAAAGTTAGTCATTATGTCATATCACCAATGAAATATAGAGATCCTGACTAAGAATCAAGCTTCTGCGTGAAAGACTTACTGTTTATCATTGTTTTCCTTCACTTTATGTCTCAAGACCTTGCATGAATTTAGACACTTTGTTAACATATGTCTCGATTTTTTCATTCTCTGTCATTGTAAACCTAATCCCTTTTCCTTAACAAAACAGAGAGTCAAATTGGCGTAGACATATCTTAATTAACAACCTATACGAAGTATAGTTCTTTAGGATGAAGTATTTTTCACTTCTATATCCTAAACCCCAATTTTTAAACCCTTAGTTTTCATTTCCACAGACTGAAAATCGATTTTCAAAACTTGATATCATATAATTTATTTCAAAAGTAACCTGGAAGTCATTTTTCAAGTCAGGCTCAAGTATTTTCAGTATTCCATTTTAGAGACTCGAAGTCGATTTTCAAACAAACTGTCATTTTTCATACACCACCAAAACCTGCAAGTGAATTTTCAAAATAATCTGAAGCTCTGAACTTGAGCTTGTTTTTTTAAACTTTAATACATTTTCAAGTTCTTCTCAAACTTAAGTAAACCTATGTTGTCCTTGTAAATCCTGCCAAGCTTTCTTAGTTTGATCCCTTGTTCGTGTTGCAAATCCTAGAAATCGGAGTTGGTGTTGCATTACGAAGAGAAAAAATTGTGCAAAGCTATCGTCGAATGGAACGTGCAAGACGGGCATTATTCTAATAGGTCTTCTAGCTGCGTCAGTCGTAAAGGCTTGGCCCAGCTCAGTTTCTTTTCCATGTGACCAATAAATTTGGACCCGTTGCAATTCGCAGTCATCGTTAAGCCTCAAGGGATTTTACCGCGGTCGGGAACATGAAGTCCGAGAAAGGATCTGCCTTTTACGGATCGTGAGCGATGGCTGCACTTTACCCAGGATCTCTGATAAATTATCAAAGCGATTAGTGCCTTAATCGTGGTGAAGAAAATATTTTGTACTCTTCCATGTTCGTTTCCACGGATAAAGTATTTTCAGAGAGCCCCATTATGATTTTTTAACAAAATCTCTTCGAGAGTGTCATGCCGAATGATTCGGGTACGAGGTATTGTTTGCTCAATATTTCAAAAAACATGTGTCTTTTCTATAAATTGTGTAAAATGTACAGGTTTAGTTTAGTGCAGTATGACTAAACTTTACCATTTAATAAAAAAACAGTAGCCAAAATACTATCTAATTAAGTACAGGCAAGTCCTGCTGTTACCATGCAAGTTTTCTGGGAAAAATTGCATACGTGCTTTTAATTCCTGTGGTTTTTTTTACACAAGGGCTGCTTTGAAAGCCTTGTGGAATTTCGCTCACTTTACAACTTCGTTACTTGTTTTCGAGGTCTAGGAGGCGCCAATCACACATCATTTCAAATAGGATGAGCCTCCTATGAAAATAAACTCTCCTCCAGAAGCCAGTTGAAGCTCAGCTCCTCTTCCTAGCAAAGCGGTGGCACAAAATGATCGGCTCGTTCCTTGTGGTCGATGAAGGAAGAAATCTAGTGCATCTCATGATGCGGAGTGCCGCAGTCGTATCCGGCGATTCGAAAGTGCGGACGGGAGCGCATTTCTAGTGATTGCGCTGAGCCCCCATCTCAGTAAATAGCATGAGGATCTGCCTGTGCAACGCAGCGACGCATCTCTAGAGCCGCTTTGTAGCCAAGAAACCAATTCGTCTTCTGCCAACAATGTTGTTCTCAGAAAATATTTGGTGAGTATTTCTGACGGTAATAACGCTTTTGCGTGTTGTTAAATTTGTTGATTGGAGCGTAATAAAAAGTAGAACACTGATTAACGAAATCTTTACGAAATCAATTCTAATCCGTAATTGTCAAGTATTTTATTTTCATTGATTAAATAAAGAACCAATACTTATGGCATTTCTTGTTAAAATAAATATGGAAGAGTATTCGAGAAAACAACGGGAATAAGGTCGTATTATTCAGCGAGTTGCCTCATTTTTATTAATCATTTATTTTAGTATTATGAGCCGATAGGGACAGAAAATTAAAGTACCTGAAGAAATGAAATATTGATTAGCATAATCTATACAAAAATATAAATCCGCTCCATTCAAATAGTTTTTCAGTCACATTCAAGTATTGTTAGTAGTTAATTAAAGAATTGCACTCATAACACATTTCAATACATATTAATACTAAGGAATACTAACCAAATTACATTTAAATGATTTATGAACAGCTGCTGAGGATAAGGAAGAAGTTCTAAATGAACTGTAAAAATCACCTTTTTTCTTATATTGAGAGTGAAAAAAAAACATGATTCTACGGGCCTTACATAATTTTAAATCTTCCCTACCTGAAACAACTCGTGAAGCGCACGCTGGTTCAGGTCAATTTTGGTTCAAATTATAGTGACGATTAATTAGCTTTTTAGAATTTATGAACTCAGCACGCATGTAACGTAAACTAGGCGTCGGGTTCGGCGCCCAGGGTCGATACCCATAAACTTTTGTACTAAGTACAAGAATGCAAGCTCGTGATATGCTTTAAGCAACACAAGCTCACAAATAGAATCCAATAGAATATGGTGAGAGATACGAGCCAAGTAGTCCACACTCGGGTTGCTACCACAGTCCCATACTGCTAAAAGTTAAGGCATCACTCACGCAAAAGCATATAGATCGCGAACAGCACCTGAACCACACGTTGTTTCCAGGATTAAAGTATGATAGGAGAAGCAAAGATAACAGGCATGCCTACAGTCATTAATTTTTACGTAATAATTACCAAACACACTGCATAATAAATGGTGAAATATACTCATCTCTGGGTCTCATGATCTCCTACATTTTATGAATATTATTTCAATTTACTGGATGTATTCATCAAGTTTAGGTTTCCACTATTATCACATTTTAGCTATGCATTACACAAGTACATCTCAAGGAGTTCTTCTGACACTGTAAAATACTGAATAATTCTTTATTAGACTTCAGTACAATGAACAATATTTTGCATCACCTCCACCTTCTTTTGTTTTGATATGTAAAAAAAAAAATTCTATTCAATAATGACGAAACAATTGTTACTCAGTGCAAATCGACGGCTCTTCAGAGGTGCAATGCAGTAACAAATAATATATTAAAATGATTCCACAGTATGATATCGTCCACAACTTTTCAAAACACGTGTATTTTAAAACGATTGCACGGTTCACTTTTTGAAAGCCTGTCACTTTTTCCCTTCTATGTTTCAGTGATCAGATGTACGGTGTTGGTTAAACTTTTAGAATTTTTGCTCCTGACTTTTCTGGAGGACTTTTATAAAGCACGACAGGCTCGACAGCTGGGGTATTGCAATATTTTGGAGACGGCAGCATAAGGGCTCACGAGCAGTGATTTTCACAGCGAAATAAGGTTTTTCTGTTTGTTTCGATCTTATTAAAAATTAACAGCTAATCCATGGTATTTATAGGAATCCATCATAACCGAGCTGATTGTGTGACACAGAGGACACTTGAAAGATGTGTGACCAAAATTAATACAACTAATTCAACTGAGCTATCAAACAAATACAGCTTCAAATTTGTCAAAATTATATATCAATTTCAATTTGAGTTAGACTCACAATCGAATAGAATAGAAGAATAGAATGAGGCTATAGGAACGAACCTTCTGGCCCATTCTTGGGTCGAATAATTACTTCGATAATTATTCGGTTGTTTACCCAAGTCCCATGCCGTATTTCTAGCCGCGTCAACCATGTCGGCAGCGGGATTCGAACCCGGGTCTTTCCGCTCGCAAGCAGATTCGCTCACCAGTCGACCAAGCTGGTGATAACCAGTCGACCAAGCTGGTGATGTCCAGCTGCGTAAACGTTTAAAAATTGAAAACGTTGTTTCCAATTTCGGTGAAAATTCGAAGGAATTAGCCATGTAACAATTATAGATTGATATTGTCGGAAATGGAGGCAAAGAACCTGCAAATTCTCATACTAGTGTATCCACTCTGTATTGAAACAGCTATTCCTCTAACTATGTAGAGAATATAAGGATATGCAATACCTTTATTGGTATAAGTACAGGAAAATCATTCTTTCTTTTAGGTTTTCAAATTATTGCATTGACATGCCTAGACATTCCCCCCTACATTAGGTGAACAGCTCTAGAATGAAAGCCACGAGTTATTTTCAGAAGAAAATGGTTCTCAGATTTCCTACCCTCGGGATATAGCTCTTGATTAGGCATACATATCAGCCTTAGTATGTTCCCCAATATCCATGCATATATATATATATATATATATATATATATATATATATATATATATATATATATATATATATATTTTTTTTTTATGCAAGCTACTGCACCGTTAAGCATAGTTTCTAATCGTAGTCTGTAGACTTATTTCATGAAGACGTATATAAAGAGGTAGTATAGTCTCGAATCGTAGCCTGTAGGACTTGTTTCATAATGACGTATATGAAGAGGTACACAAATGTCTGAACGAATTCCCAGTAACAACTCTTATTTCTGTGGGGGTTACACAAAATACAGCAAAATGATCTGACGTATTTGTACGGAATTGGTTTAATAATATCGAAATATGGCATAGACCCATAAATGTGTCTTTATTTCCAAAATTTATGAATGATTTCATTTTGTTTTATTTCCTTATTTTTGTTTCGAATTTTTGCTTCTGAGAATAGACACATGCTTTTCGTTATTCCCTTACTTTTACTTGTATTAAACTTGGACATGTTCAAAATCATTTTGCGTCGCACTGAATATGCGTAAAAGTCTTATTTATTATGCCGGTCTCTACATGGAGCTGGTCCCGATGTGCATTATGAACCGAATAATAACAGAGTACACTGGCTTGCAGGTGAACTGATATATTCCGTAGAACTTTGACACAGTACTGAGTAGCTGCTGCGGCATACTGGCGGAGTTAAATGAGAGAAGGACTGAGCAGCGGGGCTTCGCTCCTCAGTTTGTAAAGAATTGGAACCCCTGCTCACAGACTGATGTTCCGTTCCACAGTCTTAAAATGTCGCAAGCTCTTACAATACATGCAGTTGTGCAGTCTTATCTTGGATCTTGAACTTGTAGTTGCGCAGTTTCATCCGAGATCTTAAACTTGCACTTGCACAGTCTCACTTGAATCTCATACCTGCAGTTGCTCAGTCTCACCTTGAATCTCATACCTGCAGTTGCTCAGTCTCACCTTGAATCTCATACCTGCAGTTGCTCAGTCTCACCTTGAATCTCATACCTGCAGTTGCGCAGTCTCACCTTGAATCTTATACCTGCAGTTGCTCAGTCTCACCTTGAATCTCATACCTGCGGTTGCGCAGTCTCACCTTTGATCTTTCCTTTTCTCTTTTAGTGCATGTCTTCATTCTGGTTACTCTTCATTCTCTTCGTGTATTAGGAGCCAGTTTAATTTTTGCACAAAATCCCATTCCTTCTATACACAAGGTTTACGGTACTGCTAGAAAAGATCGAATTGCTTAAATTTTTACACTAGATCGTAATTTAATTTCTTCGAATGCTTTCAATTCAAATCGGTTCATTTAGTACCTTTTGATATCGTTGAAAAAATTATTTCAGAATATTTATAACGAACCTTTATTCCAATTCCTCACATAGGTTTAAAAAACGGCCATTTAGAAGAGATACATATGTACACCGATGCATTACGTGACTCAATGATAATAGTCACAATTTTATAAAATAGTCCAATGTTGAGTGAATTCTAAAATGTACTAAGTTCGTTCAGGACATTTTATTTTCCCAAATAAGCCGTAAATTTTTAGCAAGATACGATCCTGCCCTTAGGAGAAGAGTTTGATGTTGAACGTATTTATTTATTTCAGAGTGTGAAAGCCTTGGAACCGTTAATGTCATTCTTGCCTGCAAGTTATTACATTTCTTATTGTTTTCTGTTCTAGACTCTCAAATAATACGTAGTCTATCAGTCTAACGGTTTATTAAAAAAATTGACAAAATGGTTTATGTTAAGGTAATTAGTAAACGTCCTGCTAGAAAATGCAGATTATTTTCAAAAGCTTGAGTTGCCCATCATATTAATACTGATAGGTTTTCAGTTCAAAATTTCATCCGAAAGCTGTTATCGTTGAAGCGCATGATCATTCTAAGATACCTCGCATAAAAGTATTACAGCATCCATATTTTGTTCGCTCGTTTGCTTCTCAAAAATGATGAATGTTCGAGTAGGTCATCCTAAAGAAAAAGGGATGATAAATCCTTGAAACAATTTTTATACGAAACTCTTCTTGAATATTAAATCTGATTATAGCAACAGTGTGATTTTTCTCATGGGAAAAGTAACAAATTTCCTAACATGGAATTTCAAAAAGCTTGCACTGTATAGTTTCATTAGATTTGAGAGCAACTTGAGAGTGCTGCTCCTCTTTTAAATTCACTTTGCTATGAATGAAGCACTTGAAAGGCCTCTGCTTTTAGACATCGAAAATTGTGAAAAGCTTTCGTCAACGTCTAAAAGTAAGTTGGAGGCAGACAAAACCAAAAACATTGGCCTTGCTCTCTCCACTACTGAGACTCTAATTACATTTGCATAATGCAGAGTAAGCTGACTTGCTGCTGGGAACTACCGAAAATTTGCAGCTTCTTACAACTATCAAGTTTGAACCATACCTGGTAAATATTCCAAGGAACTCACTTGCTTGATTTCACTGGCATGCACAGCACCACTGATGGTTACTCGAACCTTACTTGACTTAGCTCGTGTTTTTATCAAATGTTTGGGTACTTTTTCAACCTTTCACGAATGTACCGGTGCATATGTGAGCCAAAGGTATTGAAAAACAAAATATAATTATCTAGGAATTGGACAAAGTGGAATCAAAATACGCTTCGCTTATCGCAAGAGGGTTT
>VCRD01000645.1:131669-163745 GCA_006783055.1 Trinorchestia longiramus | reverse complement strand
TTTTATGCGAAACTCTTCTTGAATATTAAATCTGATTATTGCAACAGTGTGATTTTTCTCAAGGGAAAAGTAACAAATTTCCTAACATGGAATTTCAAAAAGCTTGCACTGTATAGTTTCATTAGATTTGAGAGCAACTTGAGAGTGCTGCTCCTCTTTTAAATTCACTTTGCTATGAATGAAGCACTTGAAAGGCCCCTGCTTTTAGACATCGAAAATTGTGAAAAGCTTTCGTCAACGTCTGAAAGTAAGTTGGAGGCAGACAAAACCAAAAACATTGGCCTTGCTCTTTCCACTACTGAGACTCTAATTACATTTGCATAATGCAGAGTAAGCTGACTTGCTGCTGGGAACTACCGAAAATTTGTAGCTTCTTACAACAATCAAGTTTGAACCATACCTGGTATATATTCCAAGGAACTCACTTGCTTGATTTCACTGGCATGCACAGCACCACTGATGGTTACTCGAACCTTACTTGACTTAGCTCGTGTTTTTATCAAATGTTTGGGTACTTTTTCAACCTTTCACGAATGTGCCGGTGCATATGTGAGCCAAAGGTATTGAAAAACAAAATATAATTATCTAGGAATTGGACAACGTGAAATCAAAATACGCTTCGCTTATCGCAAGAGGGCTTTTTTGCACTTAACTTCGTATTTAATCTCATCTGAAGCCATTCTCCTAACCCAGCTTGGTCGACTGGTGAGCGAATCTGCTTGCGAGCGGGAAGACCCGGGTTCGAATCCCGCTGCCGACATGGTTGACGCGGCTAGAAATACGGCATGGGACTTGGGTATACAACCGAATAATTATCGAAGTAATTATCCGACCCAAGAATGGGCCAGAAGGTTCGTTCCCATAGCCTAATTCTATTCTATTCTATTCTATTATAGCTCGTGAAAATTATTGAACTTGCGGCTAATGACCTTAAAGGGTCTGTCGATAATTTGATTGTATAATAGCTTCATAGTATATTCACTATAACATGGAGAAATGGAATCAAATCAAGGCAAAGATAGTGGAGTAGCATATCGTACTCTTAAAAAAAATCTGGAAACGGTCTCTATACTTTTTTCATCAGTGGAATGGATATTTCAGCGGGTTTTTTAATAGTCTCAAATTATTGGGCTAGTTACTTTTTTGACCCATTAACAGACTCCCATAAAAAAGGGATTATTTCTTTTAATTTTGTTCAATTTTACATGTACAACTTTGATTTCCTACAGAAAAACTTTCGTGACACCATCCTCCATCTTAAAATAATTATATTTCATCAGATTTTTTGTAATTTTTGGCGCCCGTGCTTGAGACTAGATTTTTAACTAAAAATGTATCTGGGCATCAACAAACGCCAATCATGTGAATATTTTTTTCTAAAATAGAAACCACTTCTCATGGGCTACGGAAGATAAAAATAAGGATACATCCCTATACCGTCTTGCTACAGCGACTGTATTCACGATTTACATTGTTATTTTAATAATTTAGTCTTTTTTAATGTTATTTTGCATCATGCTGTTTTCAGTTAATTATAAAATACCTGTTATAATATTGATGCTGTATAACAGGTATAAAATTATTTACAGGATAGTGAAACTCAAGTTTAGGTATTTTGATCTTCTTTTAATGAACAAGAAACACTAATATTAAGTCAGTTTTGTTCCCTCAGTATGTACAACAGTAGACTCGTTCACTGATTAAAATACATGGTAAGTTATTTTTTCGCTCTATTTTCTTTAAACACGGCTTTCATCTTGATGATGCAGCAGCAAGACTGAATATTTACTTTTACTAACAATTTGTAAAATATATCCATTGCTTATACATACCTGTCATCAATGTAGGACCAAGTACTGCCGAATTTCTTTTTCAATTAATTGGCAAAAAATGAGGGTGGAAAAACAATATTTTTCAAACTCTAAGACTTGTGTATCAAAACTCATAAATTCAGTAATGTCTTCAACTTGAAGAGTTTATTAACTCTACTAAATAAAACTGAAAGAACAACGCGGTGATGATAATAATTTTTACTGAATTAAAAAAGTAACACAGTTTGGTTATAAAATAGCTTTGGTATGCTTTTAGAAAGTGATTTTAGAAAATAACTACTCAGTCTTTATCTGAACGTTCATTGTTCACACGAAGCTCTGAAAGCATTGCAAGATTTAAAGCACCTGCCCTCATAAGAACGTTCACAGTCGAAAGAGTGATACCGATTTTTCATCCTAACCTGTGATACAGTGATACAGCGTAAATAAATAAAAATAGGGATTTCGCAAGTCTGCGTTTTATGTTCTCAATTCAATTTCATTGTGATGAATGGTTTCTAGAATTCACTCTCATTTGACTGCAAAATGTCGATGATTCATTTCTCAAAATCAGTTATTAATGAACTCTCAGAAGAATTTCCCGAAACCAAGGTTTTCATTCTCCATTTGTTTCTGGTTTTGCTATATTTGGTATCATATATTTCATGCTCAATTATTCTACTGATTTTGGTTTAAAATTTGAACTAGACACATAATCTTATCCATTAGAAAATAGGTTTATGATCTTGCCTTCCAACAGCAATCCGTACATGATGTTATCGATTGTAGTTAACACTGTTAATTAATTCAGCCACAATAATACCTTTACTTTGGCTAAAGAATAGTATTATGGGCGAACAATAACTATAAATCTATAGGGAACAACAACAAACATTCATCGCTGGTTGGCTCTTGATAATCAGAAAGAAACAATTAGAATAAACGTACTTGAAGAATCCCCAGTACGTTACTTTTAGTAAAAGATGTAAACGAAACGAACTGATAAAACAAAAACGAACAATGATAATGTGTATTTTCTTTGAAAAAATTTTGTGTTACTCCCATGCTATTAATGACAAAATGCGTTTGCTTGGAACACTCCAGTCTTAATTGAATATCATCAAAACTCATACTATTAAATAAAATTCAGTTCTCGTTTTTTCAGAAAAGGTACAGATTGATTACAGCAGAGAAAACCAAACTACTTGAATTTCAAACAAGAAGTCACTTTTTTATAAAGTAATTACTAGTGACCACACAGATTTAAGGTCTGAGGTTAATTTTTTAAATGATTCTTAGAAACAAGATTACCGTTAAAATGAACTGTAAGAAAAAATTCATACAAAAATTTAGGAAATGGTATTGCAAATACATAAAACTGTATCTCTACGACTTACCAGTCATTAATCAAAATTTTTAAACATGGGTGTAGAGATTAACAATAGGAAAATAAAAACGAAGTGTGTAACATACCTTGAACACAATTCTTCTTCGATTTATGAACCATAATTCAGTAATTACATGAGTAATTGGTTCGTTTTCTACTGGGTGTCAACAGGAGGTAATCATGAGGAAACATTTTTTGGACTACAAATGAAACACTATATGCAAATAAATTTAATATAAAATGTATAATTCGTGAATGAACGATGTACCTGCAACAGAAAATGAAAAAATCTTTTACTATACATTTGACAGACTAGTAAAAGCTTGAAATCACTGGTCAGAAATCATTTCTTCCAAATGCAATACATTGCTTAAACGTGTGGATGATTTATAAACATCTGTAAAAATACAGATGAAAAACATCAGTTATTTCATGCACTGCTCAATAAAGAAGAAGTTGTTTACGTAAAATTATCGACAAATTATTCTCAAAATCCTCCCAATAGTCGAAGTTACATTCACTGTATCAACACGCTGAGGGCACACAGATTGAAAAAAAATTCGTTTGTGAATAAAAATAAAATGTGAAGACATCTTCAATAATATGAATTTATTAGAGAAGATCGCTGGTCACACAAACGCACATTAAGTATGTACAGGGGGGTCCATACATAAGGTACATTTTTAAAACTGTCATAGCTATAAAACTACAAATGGTAAAGAGATTTGGTTAATTCAGAATGAATGAGGACATTTCAAAGTTTTCTACTAGCATATCAAGTCTACCGACAATCTCAACATATTGCCCAAAAAATTTAAAAAATCCATCCCTCAAAATGAATCGCTACGCAATGGAACAACTAGCAAAAATAGCGGAACTTTACTTCCGATGTAATTGTTCGGTTACTGCAGTTCAGAAGAATTACAGGAATATTGATGGTATTGAAAGAAGTCCTTCAAAAAGCTGCATAAAAAACTGTAGTTGAAATTTAGAGAAACTGGGACAACAGCAGACAGACAACGTTGTGGCAGGCCACGGACCATACGAACTGTTGCTTCAATTCATCTTGTTGCAACGAGTGTTGCTGATAGGCCCAAAACGTCAACTAGGAGACGTTCAATTCAACTGAGAATGTCACGTACCTCACTGCAACGTATTCTGGTTAAAGATCCAAAGTATCATCCATATAAAATTTAATTAACTCAAGAACATCCTACGGTCTACTAAAAGCGATTAGATTTTGCGAATAGATTTCTGCAGCTTACAGAACATGAAAACTTTGTAAAAAATTTAATAATGACTGATGAGGCACATTTTCACTCCATTGGCTTTATTATTAAACAAAATTGCAGATTCTGGGCTTCGGAAAATCCAAAAGAAATTCATGAACGTCCACTTCACTCATCTAAAGTAACAGTATGGTGTGGCATCACGTCTTCGAGGATCAGTGGACCATATTTTTTTGAAGATGCTAATGGTGATGCAGTTTCTGTTAATGGAAACCTGTATAGACAGATGATTCAAGAATATTTGATATCTGAAATTGGAGATAATAACACAGAGATTACCTTTTCCCAACAAGATGGAGCTACAGCCCACACAGCGAAAGAAACAATGCAAATGTTAAAAGCAATTTTTCCAAACAATAATTTCTCGTTTTGGTGATATACCGGGGCTCCCTCGATCTCCAGATCTAAGTGCTCCTGATTTCTTTCTCTGGGGATATTTAAAGGAAAATGTTTACATTGAAATGCCTGATACTATACAGCAATTGAAACTAAGCATCATTCAAGAGATCTACAACATTTCACCAGAGATATTAAGGAAAGTAATGAACAGCACTGTTGAAAGAGCACGTCATTGTTTGACTAATAATGGAGGTCATTTAAAAGACATTGTTTTCCATAGTTAAACGTATTTTATTGTTTCATTTATAAATTTATATCTAACTTTGAAATTTTTTCTTTCATTCTAAATTAATCAAATCTTTTTACCATTTTTAATTTTATAACTATAGTAATTCTAAAATGGTACCTTACCTATGGGTCACTCCGTATAAAATCTCAACGTTACAATTGCTTTAGCATTTATAAGAAAGGAATAATTGTGGTCAAAAGGCATAAAATTTTCAACACATTAGTTCAAAACATGTCTTTAAAACTTTCCTAGATTTTTTTTTGTGTTATTAATTTTTGGATGACAACAATTACCATCACTATGTTTTCTTAGAAATCAAAATGCTCCATCAAATACTCACGTATTTGAAATCACTCGTGTCACTAAATTTTGGCTTCTAGTTTCAACTCACATCCGCGCTTTGTACTGAAAGCTTGGAGACATACTAGGTATGAAATACATTTTTATAAATTAGCGAACTAATAATTGACCTAATAATTAACTAATTAAGTTTTGGTTGAAAGTGGAACACAGAACTTTTTTCTAGCAGAAGGTAATTCGTTCGCCGTAACTTAGCAGGGTCAGTCAGTGTTTTTCTACGCCAATATATTCGACACAAGTGGAAGAGAAAGACGCCATAATTTTGTATTAAATCTCAATGTAAATAGAATACAAAGTCACAAGAATCAAGTATTTTAAAAATTTGCAATCATTAAAATAATCCACCATTCATACGTATTAGTTCCCAGTTGAAAATTCGCCTGATAAAAGTATAATAAGAGATAGGTTGAAGCTATTTTAATGCCCAATGGTTACGAAATATATGTTACTTACATGAGTGGTGTTTAGATGCTAAAATCAGTCTGATAAAAAATAAATTACTATCAAAGCAAAGGCGTATTATTGTGTTTTCGAACGTTATGGAAACCACAAAAATTGTTTTTCCATTGTATAAAGTGTCATCAAAATTGACGTAATAATTGAAGGTAAAGTAGTAATCGTTACGAACAACTGTGTGCTTCAAATATATTCTTATCACATTTAGTAGATCAGCATTAATGGGTCGATGAGAAAAAGTGAAAACGAGTATCATAAATTTTTTTGCTTGATTATACTTCGATCCTTTTCATCATTTGATGGATAGACACGTGGAACATCAGGGAGCAGGTGGAAGAAGGATCTATGACATTGAAGCCTATACATACTTATGAAAATCACCATCACTGCTCACCCTTCAAAAATTTAATAAGCCCTTCAGATTGGTATAAGGAGTTGCATTAGACCGCACATTAATCAATGAAGGCTAAGCTCAGTTGAATTTCTTGACCGTCACTTCATGCATATATCGGTACACAAGTTCAAGTTTACAAGACATTCCAAATTCATTCACAGGTAAAAAAAACTCAAAAATTCTATCTCAATGTCATTCAGCAGTATTTCCAGCGAAGAATTTATTAGTCTCATCATTTCCGTAACACATTCCTCAACAATAACATCGAAAATGTCAGAATTGTCTCAAGAATTCACAACCATATCGGCCACTCAATGCCTGACAATTTGATCATCGCTTATCAAAAGACGTTGAGTAGGAGCGGGTAACTACCTAGAGAACTATAAATGGGTACTATAACAGAGATCAGAAGACTATCTGAAGGTTGAGTGCCTCTTGAAGGCGACGATGGCGGCGATGATGGCCACACTGACGCGGGACAGACAATGGGCGCTGGTACTCTCGCCGCCCTGCATCGCTGCCGGGTGCTCGCCTAAGAGAACGGTTGATGTTAGCAAGTTTTCTATACGACAAGTTTATAGAGGTTATTTCTATTATGCTGTGCACTTCATGATAAGATTTTAACAGGAAACAAAGTTTGAACTAACACGCCCCTGCTTAGTTTCTGGATATCAATAATTCTAGGGCAAAAACATTCACTCGGCTAACCGAAAACACTAACGCGGCTCGTAGCCGAGTAATCGTTTTTGCCCTTCAATTTGTAACACAAACATTATGATTTATTCAATTTATCGTGGAATCAAAGAAATCAGGTCTTCATAAACAATTCAGAACTCTTTTGGCAGTAGAAACACTCACCGTTTAATATATACACAGAAACGCTGGAAGATTCCGCGTTGGCGGGAGCGCAGGTATAGTTCCCAGAATCAGCGAGCGTCGCTCTCGACACAACAAGCCGGGATGTGCGCGTGCGCTTGTCCGTCACAACGCTGATGCCGCCGCGCTCGCTGTAGTTTATCAAGGTTTTGCCAGCATACCAGTAAATATACTGAGGAGGCTCAGGACTGCCGGTCACTTCACACGTTAAGTTAATGTTACTGCCACTCATCATGTGGATCTCAGTAGGCCCGTCTATGTGAGCTCGCGCTTCTGGGGAATTGAAATAAAACAGTTGAGCGGTTTACTGATTGTTCAAATTGTGCCTTAGATGTTGAAGGAATTTGAATATTTAATGAGTGCAACATGGCTGAAAGTATTGTACGAGCATCTTGAATAATTATTAAGTTCTTGTCTCAAGCGATAGATATTTTTAACAAGTGTTGGATTTAGCCATTTCTGAGCACCATGCACCCCAAAAAAATTATAGAACTTGATGTTTGAAACAGAAATGAAAAGACTCGGCCAGTTCAATCGAATGCATATGCTCTGGCGAAAAAAGTGAATTCTAAAATTTGATTTATATCTCACCGATGACTTGCAGTTCAAATATTTTTGTGATGGAATTGAATGCATGACATACTTTAGCAAAGAAAATAAATCCTTATATTCAGCAAGTATCTCACCGAGCAATTACAGTTGCAATATTCTTGATATGGAATCGAATGCATAACATACTCTAGCAAAAAAAAAATCCTGATATTTGGCAAGCATCTCACCGACAACTTGCAGTTGGAATATTCTTGATATGCTGGGTTCCGTTGAGACTTGACACTCGTACGTGCCGGAGTCAGAAACCTGAGGAGATGCAAGTCTCAGAGTCCAGTCGTTTGAGGCCTCTGAGTGCAGTGCAGTGAAGCGGCTGTCCTTTGTGTAAGTGAACAAAGCGACCGTGAGCACGTGAACGTCGTGCTTCCTTATCCATGTCACCTGGCCAGATAAATCGATTCATGAATGGTGAGTGACAAATGTTGGAGAAGAGAAATTAAAAAAGTTGGAGAATTAAAATTCCACGTACTCGTCAATGATGAATTGAATCATGAATGGTAAGTGAAAAATGTTTGAAAAGAGAAGTCAAAAAAATTGGATGCTTAAAATTCGACGTAAACGGCAATGATATATCGATTTATGAATGGTGAGTGAGAAATGTTTGCAAAGAGAAATCAGAAAAACTGGCACATTAAATTTTGCAGAGGTCAAATTCCATGTCACCTGGACAGATAAATCGATTCAAGAATAGAGAGTGAAAAATTTTTACAAGAAGAGCTACAAAAACACCGGCGGGAAAATCTCGACACCAATCTCAACACCGAACTCGACCCGAACTAAAAATCTTGAGAAATCCAGAAAAATTCTTGAAACGAACAGTTTCATTAATTATTTTGGTCCTATGCATCGTAGAACTTTCATTTTGGTCTCAAATTAAAGCTAATAACCTCCTCTCACTGCATAATTATAAATTAACCCTCCTTGCTTAACCATCCGCACTTGGGGGGACGCCGTTCCTTGACACCCGTTTTCGAGTCCACTAACGATATTTATACCTTCCGGTCTACGTAATAATTTCTCATCTATTCATCCCACAAACTTCATTTACGCATCAAATTGAAGCTAATAACATAGACATTTGCCGTGGATAAATTAAAATCTCCTACTACCAACCTTTAATAGCATGGAACACGTCACTTCTCGACACCAGTTTTGAGCTCCACTAACGATATTTATACCTTCCGGTCTACGTAATTATTTCTCATCTATTCATTCCACAAACTTTATATACATATCAAATTAAAGCTAATAATCTAGGCATATTCCATGGCTAAATGAAAATCTCCTACAATCAACCTTTACCAGCATGGGGCACACCAATCCTAGACACCTGTTTAGGACTCCACTAACGATGTTTATACCTTCCGGGTACGTAATTATTTTTCATCTATTCATCCCACAAACTTCATTTACATATCAAATCAAAGCTAACATTCTGAACATGGGGCACGGTTATATTATTAATTATATTTACTGCTGTCCCGTTAGGTTTTATCTTTTATTCTCTCTTTACCTTATTTTGCATGAATTGAATATATGTTTATTTAATGACGTTTAATTAATGAGCCTCTTAATTTGTTCTGGTTGTTTAATGACTGTGAAGAAGTTGACAGCTAAATTGTTTTCAAATACATCGATTTTCTGATGAATTGACCCCTTTTCTTGGGCCTGTTCATTGCCAATATTTTTCAACCATGCATCAAGCAATAAATGAATGAAAATTTTATAACAATTTTACCTCCCTTGCACGACGATGATGTTGATTCCCTCATGATGTACCCTTCACTAAATTTACGGAGCTCACCAGCACACTTCCCAAGCCCAACATAAAATGCAGATGTTGAATGTTGGAGGACTCTCGTAAGTTGCCCGATGATCACTTCTCCTATTATAGATTGACGACTGAATGTTGGAGATACCAATGACTTTTGCAGGCTTGTAGACTAACGTTAGAGACGGTGTCATTGCGTCTCACGAATGTTGAAGACTAATGTTGCATGTTGACGATGTTCTTCCTTACAAATGCAGACTGATGTTCCTCGGATGGTGATGACTCATGCAGGCTTGTAGACTAATGTTGAAAACGGTATCATTACCTCTAACTGATGTTGACGACTAATGTTGAATGTTGCCGATGTTCTTCCTTATAAATGCAGACTGATGTTCTTCGGATGGTGATGAAGCTGTTGTTGATTATATCTTCCCTTGAATTGAACTTTTTGGTGACTCTTCGATGAATTTTTCCCTCACAGTTACTTCTTTGAATGTCTCGCCGCCAGTAAAGATGAATGTTTGAGTGTATTTCCGATGAGTTGACGGCACGACTCTGCCGGCTTGTCGCTATGACAGCGACAAGCGATAACAACTTTCCTTACTTCCTTCTTCCTCTGAGTCTCGAACATGAAGCCTATACCCTCTCAATGGGTGTGTTTATATATGAGTTACCCTCACTCACTTCACAAATCAGGCCTGGCGGTTGGGCCTGTCAGAAATTCCTGAGCGCCGTCTCTCCCTCGCCTATCAGCCACAGCTACTATGTGGAGTCCAACATTCCTATGTTTCTGCCACTGCATCCATTATATATATATATATATATATATATATAATTTATATATATATTTTATATATAATTATATATATATATATAAAATTATATTATTCATATTCATGACACATCCATATTCATGACACGGCAATGTACTTACAAATCACAGCTATGTTCAAAATGAAGATGTTCAAACATTTTGTTAATATGCAAGAAAGTGTTTCACTGAAATACTTCATTTCTTCTCCATGTCTAGCATTGACTGCATGCATGGTGATTCCTGGGAGTGATTTTGCTGGCCCATTTCTTTTCCTAAAAGTGAAGTAGCCGTTTCTTTCAGTTCCACCACCGCTGTCAACTCTTCTCTTTTTCTCAGAGGATGATGTATGTTGAACGCACTCACTGAACAACTACCCTCAACTCCCTGCCCATGGACACATCCCAGGATCGTCGCATGGAGCTCACCATCACCCTTACTCTAAGAATGTTAACCTTAAGAATGTGAAAAACCAATTTACTAAATGTCTATGTACTGTGTACTTGATTGGAAATAAAGATTGTTTTTTTTCCTTAACTCCTCTATGCGTCCCGCCAATGCGTGGGTCGTCTTTTTCAGGGATCACCGGGAATCGGCCCACTTCGTGCGCTTCGAGGCACTTAGCGATATGCTGCCGAATCTGATATGTGTTAAATCTTAAGAGCCAAGGGTCATCTCCTTCTGCAATAGATGTAGCAAATGCCAGTGCATAGGCTCCGTAACTAGAACCGTCGTCTTGATGCTGTACGGAAATGCAATTTAACCGTATTTTTTGACCAAATTGAATCGGGCGATGAACCTTTCTTAAGTATTCTTGCACATCATTACTCGGTTCAAGATTCATGGAACACATATAATTAACAACTACATCCCCTTCTGCGACGGGTTCATGGCATACATTCGTTACTAGTGCCCAATGCGATCCACCTGAACCCATGGCATTTGAGCCATTTTTTTATTGTTATGCTGCATCGAGAATAATGGGTGTTGATGATATGAATAAATGGCTGATAAACGGAGTTTAATGATTGAGGATTATATACGGCGAGTACTGAGTGTGTTGTGAAATTAGAATATTTCTTTTTGAAAAGCGTCATAAATACATCGATTTCATCACTAGAAAACCATTGACTCGTTTCAAGAATGATTGACCTGCTTCTCATCAACAATTTAAAATCTGAAGAATGAACCCAAACTTTTTCCTTTCCTGCTGTGTTGTTATCAGAATCTGAAAAGTCTCCAATATTGATTACGGTTTCGCTGTTTTCTTTTTTCCATTTCGATCATTTCTCGCTCTTTTTGTGCCTTTTTTAGGGGGAGACCATGAGAGGGTACTCACCCTAATTTTTTAAGCTTCAATACATCTGCTATGTGACTTTTGTTTTTCTTTTCCTTTTCTTCTGTGTCTTCCTTTGCTGTGGCCAAGTTCTTTCTAATTTTTGCACCGTACGATGAGTCAGAGCGTAGCTTCCGCCTACACCACCGTTCGACGAACTGATCTACATTTATTTTGCTTGTGGATTTCTTTTTGACAATTTTGTAGTCATGAGCTTATTTTATGGTTCTGGCCTTAGTTTGCTTATACATTGTAGTAACAAAGGCTGAAAGTGTAATTCTTTTCTTTTGGAGAATATCTGACTTGATAATTTTGTGCCAGCCTTCCACCAAACCATTGGTCTCTGTCCCACCATGAATTCCACACCAAAGGGGCGTAAAAGGCATGCAGTATGTTAGAACGTACTCCATGAATTCAAGTGAATAATATTCATTTTCCTTACTTCCTTGCAAATACTTCTCTTTCATCACTTCTTCAGCAACAGCTTCAAATTTCTTTCCGACAGCACATTTATCCCGGTATCTACCTACATGTTCCACGATTAAAGCTTGCGTTGGCTTAACAAAGTTAAGGTCCAGCGCAGGGGTTTTGCTGTTTTTATAATGCTCAATGAGAGTTTCAATGTCCTTTTCAATCCAAGGGCTTTGAATGAGCTGCGCAAAGTCTCGGAACGTCGCGTATAGCTCGTTTTTGCCTTGGGCTTCAATCATAGCAGCAAAGTAGGTCATGATTAATCGACGTTGTTTAGGCTTTAATTTTGGGTATTTTGCTTTCGCACTGACTGCAATGTTCTTCATGAAATGCGCTTTAAACAGCTTTATAAGAGGGAAATGAGGATCTTCTTCTTCTGGTAGAGCCCACACCCTATACAGGTACGATGTTAAATCCCCTAACTGGAATGCAGCCAGAATGGCATTCAAATTAGGAAAACTATGGTCGGTTACTATGCATTTTGGAGCAAGAGCTTTATCTACTACTTTTCTGTAATTTACTAACACTTTCGCGCATATCAACAAATTGTTTGAATATGTTCATTTTGACCACAACTGTGATTGTAATGCACATTGAGGTAAATATGATATAATGATTTTTATAGCACGGTGAACGATCAGGAATGCGTATTACGTTATGGGAAAAAAGAGGAAAGATAACACACGAAAAAGTGCAATGAAATAGTATAGCTGTACTCAAAAGAATCGATGAAACGATGCATTATGAAGAAGTTCTTAGCTTCAGTTTGATATGTAAATAAAGTTTGTGGAATGAATAGATGAGAAATTATTACATAGACCGGAAGGTATAAATATCGTTAGTGGAGTCCAAAACTGGTGTCGAGGATTGACGTGTCCCATGCTATTAAAGGTTGATAGTAGAAGATTTTAATTTACCCACGGAAAATTTCTATGTTATTAGCTTCAAATTGATGCGTAAATAAAGTTTGTGGAATGAATAGATGAGAAATTATTACGTAGACCGGAAGGTATAAATATCGTTAGTTGAGTCCAAAACTGGTGTCGAGGATTGACGTGTCCTATGCTATTAAAAGTTAATGGTAGGAGATTTTAATTTAACCACGGCAAATGTCTATGTTATTAGCTTCAATTTGATATGTAAATGAAGTTTGTGAGATGAATAAATGAGAAGTTATTACCTAGATCGGAAGGTATAAATATCGTTAGTGGACTCGAAAACGGGTGTCAGGGAACGACGTCCTCCCAAGTGCTGGTGGTTGAGCAAGGAGGGTTAATTTATAATTATGCAGTGAGAAGAGGTTGTTAGCTTTAATTTGAGACCAAAATGAAGGTTCTACGATGCATAGGACCAAAATAATTAATGAAACTGTTCGTTTCAAGAATTTTTCTGGATTTCTCAAGATTTTTAGCTCGGGTCGAGTTCGGTGTTGAGATTGGTGTCGAGATTTTCCCGCCGGTTACAAAAACACGAAGTTTTATGACACGAAATTCACTATCGATTCAGTTTGAGTAAAGAAAGTAATAAAATAGTTGTCTTGAACCATGGTTTCAAAAATTAAGTAGCCCTATGGATGCTATACATTTTATCCGACCTTAAGATGGATGGGATTCGATTGAAGAAATAACTACGAAAAAACGTAAACATATCATATCGGCACTCAGAGTAATGATGGAAAACTAGAATTTTGAATTTTGATCACTTATGTAAAATAGTTGCACAAATTTAAAGCAAAGAAGAGATTAATTGATAACAAAATATATTTTCGCGTCGACATAAAGATAACTTTAAAAATGCTCGTGAAGAGAAGAAAGCAAACGTGGATCTAACTCGTTTCGAAGTCCAAGCGCTGACAATTACTTTTGTACGAGTATCAAAACAAACAAATTACTCGAACGTATGAATTAAATATAACTATATTTCAATCCCCAGTTAAACTCACATCCTACCTAGAAATTAAAACCAACAATGCACCGAAGGCCGTGTTTACCTAGATACTAAAAATACTCAGCCCACCTCATTAGTGGATGCACGGAATTCTTATAAGAAGCCTTCTAAAAAGAATAATGAGACCAGCACCGAACAATAAATTCTTAAATCACCCAACTTCTTATGAGTATCAACGACTAAAGACGTTTTTAAGACTTCAAGTGATAGAAATTAATCAAAACTGAGTCAGGATAAAAAAATGATGGGAGTTGAGTTCGATAATTTACGATAAAGAAACTGTATTTGTATTTTCTGTCATTGAAGCTCACGAGACAAATGTTAAATCTATTTGATTTTGTAAATGAGTTACACTTCGGAGCTAACTGGAAAGTTGAAATCTCATTCACGGCGTAACGTGATGATTGTGATAAAACTTCTTATAGACTTTGTTTCACAAAGTAACCATTACTGCGAAAAACATTTGTGTCATTGTCCTTTTCTATGCTGCTAAGGTACAACGATAGTAAATGAAAATGTGATTGTTTCGAACATTTTAATCAAAACTTTATATTTTTGCTTTCTGTTCTGTCAGAGCAGTATGACATGAGAAAAACCTTAAAACGTGTACCTAGTAGACCATAATTTTGTCTCTCTTTCGTTCAATTTCCTGCAAACTAGAAAAAAACAGATTGCTCACCACCCTGTCGCCGAGATGATGCACTCTGCAGTGGAGGTAAGCAGTTTGTCCGACAGCAGCCAACACTTTGCTTGGCGTGCTGGTGTCGAAGGTGGGGTGAGTTGTCGCCTTGTCATACATAGGCGCCGGTCGAGATGGTGGGACCCTTTGAACGATCCCATTTCGCACTGAAATGTACCCAAAATACCGATTATGAGCAGATTTATTGGATTTTTGTTGATATTTTAAACTGTATAATACATATACACATCCCCATATCCATATCCATGCTACTACAAACAAATTTGTTGGACACTAAGTTTTTCTTAGTGTAGAATTTAACATTGCATCGTTTCACATAAGAGAAAAATCGTTTCTGAGAGCACAATATTGTACTGAATATATAGGGCTTACTATGCAAGTTTTCAAATTTTACCGCCGTCGTAGAATTTTTCGGCATAAATATTTTTAGACCTTATTGATAATTTTTGAGCAGGCTCTGGACTAGAACAATCTCTTCTTTCCTCAGTTCATTTTCAATTTTCTAAAGAATATTGCATGCAATAAAAATATGAATTACCTTTAGAAGACTTTTTGCATAACAGCAATTAAACTTCAGACTTATCGCCTACTACTAGTTCACTATTTCAGATTCCTCTACTCATACAAGAACACTGTTTTAGAATCCTCTTTATATTAAATCCTAATTAAGACCTCGCGTCTCCTCCACATAATTTCGCTTTTCAAAGTTCCCTACTTATAGTGGAGAGACATTTTAGATATCTAGCCTTCTTGTACATCACGTGCATTTCTCATATTGCGTAAGCTGACATTGAAAATAAATAGAGATCACTTTTACCATCTGAAAGCGATATAAAGTCGAACACTTCCATATTTATGTTCCAGTTAATTGATAAGTAATCAAATAATACATCTACGGGTATTTTTGTAAATATAACATTACATGAAAGTGTTTCGTATAAGAACTCTAAAAAATATGTACGTACTTCCCAGCGTCAATGTTGGGAGAAGGAACTTAAGTAACATTGAAGAAAAAATGTAATTCTAGGTGATAAAATTTGTATTCCCGTAACGCTTGAAACTTTGTCTCAAACTCGGGCTAGAATCCTGACAAACGAGTAAAATATTTTGGTAAAGCAGCACTTTTGTCTGACTCAGCACGGAAGCATGGTGTGTCGAAAGAGTCCGGGACATAAATATTGGGGGAATCTTCTTGAATTGGAAAGCAAAATATGCCACACCGACATCTCTTCTGTCTTTGGTGAAAAGAACCATGTTACACTAACTTATTTTTGGTTCAGATTATACTTGACCCTTATACTGATGCACTAGCCACTGCACTGCAGCACCTCAAGTTCGGAATACAATTTAAGATAGCAGGTATTAAGGCTTCCAGTATTCTACTGGTAGCTGAATTCCTAACTTGGAGAACGTTGGATTAATTCTCTGGAGGAGAAGCAGAAGGCTATGCTCATCAAGAGGATTTATTGAGATGTTTCCATTCATTTCATGCTAATGGAGTCACGCTTGTTTACATATGTCAAGAGGGGGCGCCTTCAGTCAGGCTAACAGCTTCGGCTTGTCTGTCTTGTTGGACGCTAATAAGAAGAAGCAGTTAACGACCAATCATTCTCCAGCTTGCGCAAGATGTGCTTCTACTTTACGAGCGTATTTACGCTCGAGGGAGAGTTCGAAAATTTATTTAACGGTGAATACAGCAAAAGAAGTTGTTTCCTGCACGTTTTCTGGCCTTAATCTAGATATTTTTTTGTAAATATCGCAAATATTGTTCTGCTTTTAACTACTAATGCATTATTAATGTCTAATAATTCACTAAAGTAGTTTTTCTATTCAAAAAAATATTCGTTGCTAACATATGCTCTAACTTCTTACTCAAAATTTTCAGTATCTAAAGTATCAGCAAAACAGCCAGTGATTTAAACTTTTGAGCAGAAAAGATAGCCGAAAGCGACTCAGTGCCTGAAACAATAAGTGTATATTAAGCATAATTTTCTACTCTACCTCATCAGGTATCACTTTATGGAGTTTCGTTGTCTAATATTTAGCTCTCTCGATGAATTTACGCGTTGCATCTAAACACTACATCTTAAGACTTACTCGTATGACAACCAAATAAATTTAAATTTCAAATTCATTGGACTAAATTGAATTTTTGAATCATAATTCATTAATCGATATTTTCAATGTGTTTAACATACTGATTTTAAAGACCAACTAGCCACAGTCTGCTCTTGATTTTCCTAACATGTCAAAAAGGTTAAATTCTGCAGCATGACTGGAAAAATTTTCTGGCGATTTTAAAACATGAAATAAATTCGTTATTTGAATCTATTATATACTGTTTAAGCACAATCTGAGCAGCTTTCTACGTGATAATTGGCTTTGTGCATTTCACACCAGTTTAATGTTTTTACTTCACGGTAAAAAACTGAGCTGCACGAGATAAGTCAGCATCACGAGATGATACACGTATTTTTACAAGCAAAATCGATGATTCTGGGCAACAAAATGCATCTACTCCATCTTGAAAAATGCAATGCTTTGATTTCACTTAGTCCTTTTTCTTTCAGCTACTCGCACAAGTGACAAAAGGAACTCAGACCTGGTATTTCGTGAGCAAAATCCAATATTGTTGGAAGGTGGAATGCAGGATAAAACTGCAATAAGTACAGGATCCCTTTATTCGATTAAGCTCGAACGTAACAGGATTATAAACCAATATTAACCAGCTGGGCCCGATTGTTGCCTGCGGCTCCAAGATAGAATTCTTCAGGGAAAAAATGTCTTACGAGGCCTGTGGTACAAAGGAACTGAAAAATGAAACGTACTGTCTAAGCTGACGCTCGGTGTCGGCTGCAGTTTCAAGTTAAAAAACAGGTCTTACTACTAAAGTCGGCTCAACGGGCTCAACCAAAGGCATCAATTTTCTCGCTCAGGACGAAGTAAATTGTGGCCGTTTTTCGTCTTAGGTTGGAGTTGAGCTGCATAGCTTTTCATAAACTTCCTCTGAGTGCTTCAGCAAGGTAATATGCTTTAATTGCAGGGCTAAACCGAATTTATGAATACGAAGACAAAATAAATTTAAATTCAACTTCAAACTGAAGCTCTTCTATTACAGACTAGCTTATGATTCTCAACCATGTTTCTTGCTCTAATGGCTTAAATATATATTAAATTTCAATTGATCGTACGATTCAATTTTGTAAAATTGTCGTGCGATTAAATTTAAAAGCATGGAATTTTATAAAGTCACGATAGTCTGTTGTCTGATGCTCCCAGAGTGATCATAATAAACCTAATTTACAGATTAATTGAAACTTTGAGTTTCAAAGGCAATCTTGTGATTTTTAATTGGTTGTGGAGATTTCGTAATATTTTGGTTGCATTTATTTCAAATGAACATTAAAAACGTTCGTGTTGTTTGTTCACTAATGCACTTTGATGGGCAGTGAATAATAGATTTCTTTCATCTATGCTTTAATGGAAACAACTAATTTTAGTTCTATATTTTAATAATCAAACGTTAAACTAGTTTATTACAATTTAAATTCATCTTTTTTGCTCATTTTTGCCTTAGTTATTGTGCTCAATGGTTACAGATTCTGTATGTTAACTATTTTCGACTGCCTCCAAGAAACAAGTACCAGATCAATATTTTTCTTATTAGTTTCACTAACTATTTTTAATGAAAATATCAATTGCAACGTATGGGAAATACTCGTAAACTATGAGCCACACTCCTAGCGCTGAGATTAAGCGTGAGTTCCAAAACTATGCTTATGTTTACGTCGTGTTTGTGTAAGCAATTTCCAGGACCCTACGAATATTAGGCCTTGCTCGAGGCAATGTGGTCATTTAAATTCCAGGCACGCCGCCCAGTGAAGGCGGATTAAGAAAAGGAATCAATGGGGCCCGTATTTTGGACCTGACAGGCTTCCTTGAGCTACCGAGATGTTTTTCTTCCTGTTCATTTCATGATGGGATTTTGATACCTTGACTTGTTCGACTTATTGCTCTGTTTCATTAAGAAATGATTCATAGATTTCTTCGATTTATTTTCTTCAAGCATGGACTGCTACCAGAGGGGCTTCAGTGTCAAGGTAATAGAAGCGAGAGAATAATTTCCTGGAATTTCATTACCTGTTTGTCGTCCTTTATTACTCGTCAAACTTTTGACCGAAATAAAGCATTTACTGTACTTCAAGGAACATTTTTTTGGATTGAATAAAATTAGTTCGGTAATATTTAGAAAAGTTAGCTCTTACTTCAGAGCAAACCATCAGAGCTGCTAAGAGAACAAGAAAACAAGAGTATTATTTTCTAGTAGTTTCGAAAATTTATTTTTGTAACATGTTCAATGACTTATTCATAGGGGTAAACAGCGTTGTACGTTTCAATACGCTGAACATGTTTCACTGACCCATGAGGTTCAGTAAACATTCAAATACAAACATATTATTTTAATCTAAAAGTCTGGTATAAAATTTGAAATTTATTCAAATAAACTATAAAAATTAGAACTAAACAGTGCTAGGCTCGCTATAACATTTTCGTTTGTATGTTTACCACAATTTTTTTTTCATCTGTCCCTGGTGACGAGTTTTCCCTACTCTTCTGAACATCATGTCGAAAATCATTTACTCTCAATTGTCTCTTCATTGTTGAGTTTATTGTTCATAGTGTTGGCTGAACTCTTAATATTACAGTACTGTGTTCATTGTTCATGGAACACTTTAATGAGATGGAAAAACTAGTCAGCGATGAGTTAGATACATGAAAACATTCATGAATGCCACAATGACAACTGATTGCATTGTTAATTTTGCTAAAACGAAGCTTTTCCATCAAAGCTTTTTGTATGTATTGCATGAAACCTCCCTCCAAGCTGAGAGCGCTTTTTTGAAATGGAAGAAGTCGGCCAGCGATCATTTGTCTTCGTTTAGTTTAAATTTTAAACATAATCTGCTTAGAGTCCTCGCCGACGTCGAATAAATTTAAAACGCAAGTCAAATGGAAAAAATTTCCTGATCGTGCAAGATGCCTTTTATAGTCGTCTCTAATACAAGAACAACGTGAAAAAAATATTAAAATATATAAATATATACTTGAGAAAATAATGACACTTCATTACTTAAAATGAAATTTAAATTATGTGTCTTATTTTCAAAATAATCAAGCGTTTAAGTAAATCTGGAAAAAATTGTTACGTTTGTGTGATATTACGGTAAGGTGTAATATCAGACTATTGATATCAGTAATCAATTTTCTTCATTCTGCTGGTTTAGCTTCAAATATGCGATTACAACATTTGGGGAATTCAACTTACGCAATTTACAAAATTCTCATACAGAACTAAAGCCCCTCAGTGATCTAATAATGTTTGAAAGATTTAATTCAAGCTTTGCAATTATTTTTAGTCAGTTAACTTGTTTTAGAATTCCTTCTTTGATAACCAACGCTGGAAAAAGTGTTCACTGTCCCTTGAATAAAGATCGTTGTGTGTGTCCTGACATCACAGTTTTCAGAAAAACTTATTTGATATGAAAGTATTCTTAAGCGAACAATTCACTAGTGAGGCACAATATTAATAGGGAGAAGAATATTTTCTGAGGGAAATTTGCAGCACCTAACACAATGAAGTTTTTTCGTCATTAAAACGTTTCATTGGTCTTTTAAAGCCCAATTTCTGTACGGAATCTCAAATAAAAATGATTATTTCTAGGTTTAAACACTAAACCAATGCCAACAGCAAAATATGTACTGTATCATTCATTGAATACAACGCTCATTTCGCAGAAAATGTTCTGCTATTTATATCTTTAATATTTCATTGTGTTCTGGAGACACGTCTCAGATCCATGAGAAAAGTTTTTTCGGATTTTGATTCTTCCTGGGCCACTGCTCATGAATAGTAAATTATTTAGATTGTCGTGGTCGGCACATAATTTCCTTATTTCCAGTGTCTTTATTAAGACATGATTTAGAGAGCTGAATGTGTGAAAGAACTGCTGTACAGTTTTTCTAATTTTTAATTTTTACGCTTTTTTCTGCAGTTTTTGAACAAAATGTCATTGTATTAAAAATACGCAGAATTTTGCAAGAGTAATTTCCTTCTATTTTATCTGAAATACCCTAACAAATAGAAAAGAAATAGAAATGAGAAAGTGAGGGGCGCTCGAAAAGAAGAATCATGTAAATTCGTGTTCTTCTATAGCCATCAACAACTATAAGTTTGGTACCAATCATTTCGAAGAATGTACATTTAAGCGAATTGAAAGTTTTACTATTGACTCATCTTAATTTAGCGCGACATACCTTGTGTCCCGACGGGTGGTGCGGAGTCTTCTTTGCCAAAAGCACTTCCATTGGAGAACTTTGCGTTGGTATCATTCACAACTTTGGGAAGTCGGGCTTCGCTGTCTGAAGCTGCGTGTTTTCCCTTCAGCCTGCTTCCGTTGTCCGACCCATGCACTGGACTAGGAAACGGTCCTATAATCTGATTGTAGTATCCAGCGTTCTCATATTTTTCCTTAGAGGAGCGATGCATTGTCTGAGAAGATTCAGCTGCCACAATTTTGCCAATGCTACTGGCAAGCGCCATCAGCACCAGCATCGTCAACGCTGGTCTCCTCCTTTGCCACAGAATACATTTGCTATACATGTTTCTTGTACCACTGAGTCTCATTTCAGGAGACATTGTACTTGTTTCGATGTACTTCAATGCTAGAGATTTTCACTTCAGTACAGTTCACCTCTTCACGATATGCATAAATTTCTTATTTGAGTGACACTTATACGCAGAATATGAATCAATTGAAAACCTCATGAAAGGGTTCAGTACACGACAGAATCCTCAACACAACATGATCATTCACCTTAAGATGCACGTAAGTCCATCGTCAATTCTTTTATTCGTCCATCAGTATCATGACAATGTTTGCGATTTTACCTTGATTTTCACTCCTAGAAATTGGTATAATTGAGGTAATCACGTGATTTTTTGCACTCAAGATACAATAAATTAATTAATCTTTGAAAGATATTATGAATGAATTCTCCTAGATGTCACAGAAGGAAAGCAAACCCAAATGGTATCTGGTTTTGGAGTTTCATGCAATGTTTTCCTTTGGCTCGGGTATGAGGAAACTTGGACATATTCATTATACAAGCAAACTGCTGTAAAATAAAATCGAAAAGCTTGTTGCGAACTTTTCATTTGTGTGTTTGTCACAATCTACTCAGCTTAATTTTCAAAAAAAGTCACTATCGAAACATTCGAAAAACGAAATCATTTTTGCTTAGTGGATTTTTACAAATGAAAGGAAAGGAGCATTTTCAAAATTAATGTGTGTAATAAAACGTCAAATGGTCGTCTGAATTGAATTAGAAACTTAAATATACTACACGAAAACTAACCTAAATTTTGAGAAACCCGATCCCAGACGAGTTAACATGATCTCAAGGTAGGAATCATTGAGCAACTCCTGCTTGGATGCCATGGGAATATTAATTTCAAGAGATAAAGAAAACTTTTTGAAAAGATCTAGGAAGTTAACATTCCGAGACCTTAGGCTGGTGTTGCAATATTCATTGCATGCTGTCGGTGCTGGCTCTCTTCATCCTCGACAAAACCCTTGGACTCGATCCTTCACTTCTGTAAAAGTAACGAGAAATCATTTTAGCATTGGGACATTAAGATTTTATTGTAGTTTTACATTAATATGATTGAGCAAGCCAAGAATTTGCAACAAGTTCCAGAACAAAATACCCCATAGAGAATATCTTTTTTTTCAGAGGCATTAAATAGTTGCGTTTCAGCGTCGTTAAAAATGTTCTTTAGAAAATACAATGTGTTGGAAAGTGAATGAACTCTAAGTTTTCAAGTAAGTAATAATTCTGTACTCGGAATTCAGATACACTCTACATGAAGACCTGTAGGTACTCTTAGAACTTTCTTCCCTATTTTAAGAAAATGTGGTGCCAAAAGACTTTTCTTCTTTCCAAATAAAAAATGGCCGAAAAAACTTTCTCAGATTAGTTAATTAGCGAACTAAAACCATTCTACTTAAGGTCAAAAAGAAGTAATATTTTCTATCGAATTTTTCGCTGTCGTAGACCTCAACACGATCCCCGTTACAGGTTAGTGCGCATATAGGTATTACGATTTAGGCTCATAAGAGAATCCTAAAACACGCGACTTTGTTTTAGGATAATCAACCAATATTTAGCATAATACTCAGTATAATTTCTCATTTTTAACCAATATTTGGTATAATGTGTTGTATAACTTAGCATAATCAACCAATATTTAGCATAATCTATTATAATCAACCAACATTTTTGCATCCAATATAACTATACGATAAAGAGTAAAAAATACTGAAGAAAAAATTTTGAAACATTTAAACGATCGATTTCGCACCCAGGCTCAAAGCAAACAGAGTCTGAAATCAGCGGAAGAGAAATGATAAATTCTATCAAAAATCGGATTTTTTAACATGAAGTCAGGTCGTGTACTAACCGGAAGGAAAAGGTGGAAAGGAAAGGTGGATGGTGGTATTGTCCCTGAAAAGGTGGAGCACAATAAACTATTGTCAAGCTCTTGTAGGACGTTTTATACAATACTCTTTGGGAAGTGATAATTTCTTCTCGTATATGTACTGAGACTACAATGTATGGGTCCAAATTTGCTTAATAATACCAGGGAGGACCACAAAACATTACTACTTCTACTGCTAATTTTCGTTTCAACTTCACAACTGCTACCAGCACGTTCAACTTCACAACTGCTACCAGCACGTTCAACTTCACAACTGCTACCAGCACGTTCAACTTCACAACTGCTACCAGCACGTTCAACTTCACAACTGCTACCTGCACGTCAGCTCGTTCATGTTAAGTGCTTCGTGAGATACCAGCAGCAAACTGCAACGCTCAATGTGCATGACTGGGCAGCATATAAATAAAAATCGCAAGCCATTTGGTTGACGGTATCTCAACTCAATAATGAAGTTAGAAAATAGTTATTCAAATGAAATAATACGTAACAATCAATGTTTCCATAACACATAAATTCTAAAAATAAATCATAGGAGATATGGATTTTTCAGCAATCGAGAAAAAGTTGAATCCTCACCTAGCTTTGCAAGATCATTTCAGATTGCTGACCCAAAATATGTTAAAATACTGGTCTCGCCTTTTTACCTGCTAATAGCATAGCTGGCAAAACGAATTTCTTCAAAATTCTTAGTATGTATTGTATTTGAGTTAGAACTTTTTCGTAACTAAATGACGAGTACCATGTATCTTCTCAAGTAGTTACCTAATGCCTTTTTACTCTAATTTAATGATAAATATTTCATTACAGACTTTTTTTGGTGTACATTCCTTGAATATGATATGTTATTCCTCGCGTGTTGATATCAGATTTTTTGCAGAAAAGTAAATGCCTCAAAGTTTTTTTCCATCACCTTGATCGTTAACATGCAGCGCTAAAAAGATATTCTACTCTTATTGAACAAAATATTCATCATTTTCGGATCTGCAGAAGAGTTTTACGAGTTTTTCTTGGATGGAAGACGAATGCTCTTGCTTATCTAGAAGAATATCATGGGTGCTTGGGTACAAAAATTTGCAGTTCATTATGACTCAAATTTTGGTGAATGCGTTTTTTTTCGCCCGTGTCAGCAGGGCACACTAAACGCTTTTCCCTTGACTGGTGACAGAGCACCAGTCAATTTTAGTCAGTACTAAAAAGCGTGTTCGTGGCATGGTGACCCAGGCAATCAGAAGTTACTGCCCATGTAAATAAAATGGAGTACAGGTAAATAAAATTCAGTTCCACAGATACCTGGGCATTTCATTTAAAGCTAACGTAATGTCACAGTAATTGTAAATTAATTACAAACTGCAAATTCGTCACTTATTTCAATGTACTTAACCTGGATTCCTAATTCTTTAACCGATCTATGCTACTGCAGAATTTTCGTTTTTAAGTATTAGCTTCACTGGAAATACTTAAATAAGATCCCTATAGATTTTTGTGTATAAGATACTATTTATTTCAATCCGTATTTATGGTCCGTGAACTGCAACGAATACCAAGTACAGAATGAATTATGCAAATTATATAAATCTCTATATTTATTACCCATAAGTAATCAGTAGAAAACGTTCTTGAAACTTTGATGAGAGCACTATGTATTCGTAACACGAACATACTTGCGAAGCTGACGTAGAGATACATATATCACTGAAGGAGGTCGTCCAGGGAAATAGTTCTGAAAAGAAGACCTCCTGAAATGCAGTACGATCTGCTGCTGTTCACAGTTTCCATCTCCATCAAGATGTAAAAAGCTCCTTGGCCAAGATTAAAGTGTCTTCTGCTCTCCTAACCTCGCTGCAGAACATGCATTTGATTACTAACCCTTCATCACATTTGCTTCGTATATCTGGGGACTGGGTATTTACATTCCTCTTCAACAGTGCTTGGAACTCAGACGCTGTCCTAATCTATCATCCTTGCTCAGCATTGGTGCACAGACTACCAAGTAATTTTTTCTCTCTGCAGGATAGCTGCCGAAAGAATGAGGCTTTGATAGAGTGCTACGTTTCTGCTCATTTACTAATCCATAAAATAACTGGCGAGATTGAGCTTCCTCTTCAATTTGTTTTTAAATTCTTGTCAATAAAATAATAAATCTACATATGGACTGAAAAATGTAATAAATACCTGATGTCAGTGTATCATCTCTCGATTCAATCCCTAATCCACCAAATTACTTTATAGTAAACGAGAAAATTTTATGTGCACCATATGTAAGCGGGGCCGCGATTGTAAAGCATGGTATCATATTTCCTATGATAATTCCTGACACTAAGTATATGATTTGTAAAAGGAAGGAACTTTGAGCATGCATAAAATTTGAATTCGAACTGTGAATCTGAGTTATTTAAAAAAGAATGAGCAAAGCATAAAAATTATTTCTGGAACCCTCCTAACACGCCAAAATTTATGCATGAAGGTTTTCTTAGTATAATTAGAAATAAATTTTAATAATAGTTGAATATCATCACACCAGCTAATTGTTGCATTAAAATTTTTGTAACATGAACGCTTCTACAGTCTCTTAATATATTTGTGCTGTTAAATTACTAATACAGAACACTACTCAGTCGGGCATCAGTATTAAATTGTACCTAGAGATGCAAACGATTTCAGAAATAATTTCATCAGTAAAAAAAATTGTACATTGTTACGAACAGGATGTACGACTAACCTTAATATCGACTTATTATTCAAATGAATTCAAGGGTATATTCAAAGGAATGAATACTATTATAATGAAAAGTGAACACTAAAAAAATAATAGTATGAAACGGAAAAATCTTTTTTATTTATTTGAATGATTCAGATTTAAAGCATTTTCTCAACAAAGCTCTTTGTAAATCGTCTTGCTAGCTGAATCTTGAGTAATACAGGGTGGCACATAAGTAACGCACCCTTTTAAAAAATTAATAATAAATAAACTATGAAAGGTATAACAATGGGGATAATTGCAAACGATAGAAGAACTCTTAAAGTTTATTTACATGTCGTATCCTGTCTACAGATACCCAGTGTATATTGCGGTAATAAATCTTTAAAATTTACCTTCAAAATGGTGCGCTACACGAAAGAACAACGAGCAAAAATTGTTGAACTCTACTTTTCATGTAATAGTTCAATTATTGCAGTGCAGAGAAGTTACAGGAAAATTTTTAATGATGGAAGAAGTCCTGATAAAAACACATAAGTTCTAACGGTTCGCGGCCTTCCAAAGCGCCGTTTGTCTACTGTTGATCCGGTTTCTTTGAATTTAGAGACCATTGCTTTTATGCAATTTTCATCAGGACTTCTTCCATCATTAAAAATGTTCCTGTAACTTCTCTGCACTGCAATAATTGAACTATTGCATGAAAAGTAGAATTCGACAATTTTTGCTCGTTGTTCTTTCGTGTAGCGCACCATTTTGAAGGTAAATTTTAAAGATTTATTACCACATTATACACTGAGTATCTGTAGACAGGATACGATATGTAAATAAACTTTAAGAATTCCTCTATCGTTTGCAATTATTCCCATCGTTATACCTTTCATAGTTTATTTATTATTAATTTTTTAAAAGGGTGCGTTACTTATGCGCCACCCTGTACAAATTCTGGTATAACATCTTGCAGCAAGATTAGTTAAGTTAAAATAGTTATACATAAATTTAGTTCAGCTTAGTTCAGTTAAGTTTAGGTGAGTTGAATATTATTTCATCAATGAAGGGGAGATTGAGGGGTGTTGCGACTGAAAAAGAAATTTCAACAATTGCTTTAAAAAATTGGTTAATCGTTAAGCCTTAAACCCAGTGCCAAAGAAGCCATGTAATTTCAGTAACTTCTGACGAGAATGCAAGGTGACTAAAATAAGTATGGGTCAAGAATTTCGGTATAACCCTGAAAAAGCAGTGCTTCAATTTACCTAAGGCATTTCGCTCGAATTTATTCGATTGGAAAAAAAATTGAGCTGGTGAGCATTTCTTGAAAGCCACTTGGGCCTCGAGCATCAATTTTGGGCATCTATTGAAAGCCACGGAGGCCTTGACAGCATGCTTTACTTTATTATAGGATTCACAACGAGTTTTAATAAAATAATAGCTCGATTACCTACTCATAGCACGTGACCTGATAAATAATTAGAGCGCAAAATATTTTTTCGCATTTTAATACTTAAAATATTGAAATAACATACAGGTAATTGAGTTTTGAGCCGTCCATAATGAGATCTTCTGAAATGAATGGCATAACTTGACTGGGTGAAACGTGTATTGAATTTAAATAATCTGGGAAGATTTCGAGCTATTGTGCATGGTATCAGAATAGCTCAGTAACATATATTGTATACTGCAAGCAAAAGTATATATAACACATAAAGATACTTCATTATGTGTCAAATGAGGAACAACTATTTGTTATTTGATTTTGGAGTATATTCTATATCTTTGAGTTCAACTCATGTCTATTCGAATAACAAAAAACTTAACAAAATATAGTTTCAAAAATCCTATTGAGGAATATGATATCACAGCGAAAATGAATTTATTTAACAAATTAATTTAAAATGGAACATAATAATGATTTGTTTCCAAGGTGCTGTGAATTGCTGTTGTTGACAAATTACAACGTTGAATGACGTTCTGATAGTCATAGACCATTTCTTCTCACGTTTCACTTTTATTCTACATTAAAGTGCTGTGAAGTGTATGGCGAGAAAATTGCCAACATGAATGCAAATGATAATAAAGGGAAAACACTTAATTGAATCGATACAATTCGTCTCAATTTCAATTTCACTAAAGGAATATTAATTTACTAATATACCTGGTGGCTTTATAGGTCTCTACGATTTGTTATGTCTGGAATTTTCGCTGCTTAATGTCTTTAGTGAGGAATTGCATCATATAATCATTTCAAATAACCGATTTTTCATTGCCCATCTAAAGTTTTCAGAAAATATGGGTAGGAACAGCCTCTATGAGTAACATGCTACACGTGTCCCATGCTAAGAAAAAGCTTGGCCTTAGGTATTGCTTCACTAAATTTTACTTAGTTGCACTTGATCAAAAACGACTTCCATTCATCCTTTCACCATTACTGCACATATGTCACATTATGCTGTGAATTTCAGGACAGTATTTCAGGTTCGTGATTCATATACCATATGAAATATGCAACTTATTGTACAGGTTTTAAAATCACTTTCAATTCCTATCAGAATAATGGCTGAAAAATGTACTCTAGAAACATTTAATACTCATAAAAGTACAAAACCTAATAATAAGGTATCAGCTTTCTCCGTGCTTGTCATGTGCACCATTGAATTTTCAGTTGAGTGAATTGCAAAAAAATGCAGAAAAAATTCTGGTAGCCGAACAATATTATATATTTTTCTTTTGACTTAATAATATCACAAATTTTAAAAAGAACAAATATAATCAGTCTTTACTTTGCAATATAAAAGCCCCTTGTAAAATATCAGGTTTCGAGTGTGGGCGTGCGACTAAGGTTGTACCTACTTCCCCCATCTTCTGTTTATTGATTGAGGATAATCAATGACTGCTCGGGAACAACAAGACGCAGGTGAAAAATGAACCACCAAATCTTTTGATCTTGACTCTACAAGATTTTGTGTGCAGAAGATGAGTCAGTTACATCATAATAAAGTTATAATGATATTAATGATACAATATGCAATAGCTAAGTAGTAACCCCTCATGTTCAGCGTTAAATACTTCATGGAAATTTTATATTAATGATACAATATGCAATATTGTAGTAACCCCTCATGTTCAGCGTTGGATACTTCATGGAAATTTTAATTTTTAGTCTTTATCCATGCACAAAAATGATGTTGACGCTATGTTTGGATATCAAGTTGTTATCGTTCGTCAGCTGAATTGAAAACTTGTTGATGGCATTAAGATTGATCCTTCGGTTCTTGTGTTGCTATCATGTTCATACATTGCAGAGTATTTAAAGGAATGTATAAATACATCATCAAAACTGTTTTCCCTCAAATCAAAATTGAAAGGATTCATTCATATCGTGTCAATTGATGATCCATTCATTGATCCATCATACATCGTTTGCATGCTGGCATCAAAATTATGATCTAAAAAATTAAATAGTTTCGGACGCTAAAGAAGAGGAACAAAAACAACGAAATTGAAAAAGAAATTTTCAAAAATTACTGAATGAGGTAATTTAAAAACTAAGGTGTAGGATGTCCCCCTTAACTTCGAACTTTCTCTAACTGATTTATAACAAATTTATTACTTAAACCTTGTGCTAGAGCTTCAGTATACTTTGGGCAACACAATGTTATACAAGGCAAATATAAATTGTATAATTGTATGTTGTTTTTTAACAGAGCAAATAAAGTTCCAAGCGTTTGCTACGTTAGATGTGGCTGAATTTTCATGAAAACACCAGTAAAATTCTTCGAAATAAAAATTCAGAGGGGAGAAACTTACTAACCTGAATGTAATTTCCTTAGTAAAATACGTCATGAAATATTTCTATACATCCATAAATAAGTATTCGATATTCCACACGCAAGATATTTTTGTCCAATAAAACAGTTTTTTCCTGCTACAGCAGAAAGAATCAGTTAGCAGATCCGTAAACATTCAATGCATAGAGACATCATAAATATGATATGGTCATTTTATTGATTTTTTTTGTTGATCATCATATTGATCATTGTATTTCACAGAAAGTAAAAGTTTCAGTAAGAAGTGAGCTTTCTGACCTTTAGAAACTAGCATTGATTCTATATTTTCCATTTCGAAGTATGGTTTTTGTCCATGTGAATTCCATTTTACCGTGACATCTTTTTAATATATTTAAAGCTAAGAAAACTTCAAAACGGAAGAAACTTGTTTATCAGTGCTCTGAGTTTTTCTATTTCCCGTCGTGTCATTATCGTCCTTTGGATTGCTTCCTTTTACGACAAGGGCATGTTTACGAGAAAACCTGATTTAATTCTATCGGCAAAGTTTCCAGGAACTGCGTTCAATTGGTCGTTTTAGAATCTCCGGATTTCGGATGTCCTCAAAAACTGGTAAGGGTTGATAGGCCACCAAGCTTTAGCTGTTAATTTTGTATCTAATTTCAATTTGTTTACCTTGAAATTTGTGATCTATGTAATTCGTTTATTTTCAATGAAGAACGATGAATAGCTTTGGTTTATTTTTTTTTGCAGCAGAAGAAGACTGAAACTACTGTAGAGCTTTATACTATTTTTATGTAACTTTCGTATATGTTAACACTTATTTAAAGATTTTCTTGTATTTTTAATGAATGTTACTTCTATGTAGATAGTAAGCTAAATATACGTGTGTATAAATTTCATAATTGAAAAACATTTTCAAAATTAATCCGTTACTGCTTCTGGACAAATACATTATACATCCTTCATTTCAATCTTACTGCTTCTATTATTTGGAAAAATGGAATTTATTGCTTTGTAGCTTCTCATTGAACTTAGTTCACCGAAACAAGCAAAGAGAACCTAAAAGCGTTGCAAATGGTATTCAAGTTACGGAATTACGAGGTGCATTACGTCTCTTTCTTAGGTCAAGACATTTCTGTACTCTTGAAAAATTGCAATCTAGTCACATATCCACTACGGACATATGATCACAACACATTTGCATTCCGGAATAGAGTATGAAATTAATCAGAAAATTCAAACTATGACTTCGGCACAAGAGCGTACTCGGTCTCAGCCAGTCCTCAAACTTAATATTTTCATTCTTTGTTCATTTTTTGTTCAGAGCTGTCACTTTTCGTTGGTGACCTTGCCTGACATTCTTGGGCTTTCAATTTCTCATATCTATAAATAATTTTCAATAATTATTGTTAATAGTCACCCAATGACATTGTTGCAAAATTATTGTTGCCTTGGACTTAAAATCATTAAAAAGATTCCCATGATCATTTCAGCATGACTTTGCACCCTCCCATGGAGCTGGGAAAACACAAAAGTGGTTGGTATCCAACGTTCTCTACTCCATTTCGAAGAGGGAATAGTCTCTTTCATCGCCAGACCTGAATCCTCTCGAATACTGCAACTGGTCTATACTGGAGAGTAAGGTTTCAGTGACACATCACCAGAATTTCAAAGCACTGAAGCCAAAATTTAAAAAGAAATGGGTCCAAATCTTTCAAAAAGCCATTTGTAACTCATGCAAGTCATTCTACTCGTGTTAGTGTGTATATCTTGTTATCAACGTAGAGGAAGGGCATATTGAATAAAATGTGTTAATTTCTACGTATTACTTTTTTGACGACCACTTCATTTTTCTTGCATTGGTATTCATTTGTTTGTTCGATAAGTGTGGGCTGTAAAACTTGTAATGTTAATAATTAACCACCATATAAACGAAGTCGGGAGATTTTGCTCTCTCTATTTAATCAGTTCGCTCATCCGCACTCATGTTATGCATGTAGTGGTGATCCTAGTAGGCATTAAACTTCTAGGCCCCACTCGAGCTTAGAAAATTTGAAAGCTAAACATTAGCATAAATTACGCAAGCGTTTCGAACTATTACAGGATGATTAGATCATAGAAAAGGTACTTAGTGTTTTACGGAAACTCTTTTCATCTTGCTTGTTTAAATTGGGTTGAACCACAGCAGTT
>VCRD01000645.1:113810-128940 GCA_006783055.1 Trinorchestia longiramus | reverse complement strand
TACTGCTTTGCGTTGAGGGATGGTCAGTATTTGTCTGTTCTGATAAATGAGTGGTACACGCACCAGCTCTAAACTTGGCTGTCGGTCAAACAGGAAATGAACTAGCAATGTAATCTTACAGTTGAATTTGAACTATTCAAAGAACGAAATCCATGACACAACTATTGAAGCCGTAAAACATTAAAGAGATCTTGAAATTATCAATAAAATTTTCAAGTATGACAAACAAGTGTAAACAATGGTCATAAATATTGACAGGATCGTTGTTTTTATTACAAGAAACTGTGAATATAAGTCAAGGAACATCATCTTCCCGCTCTACAAAGCGTTAGAGCAACCACATATAGAGTATAAGGTGCAACTCCGGTCTCTTATCTTATGAAGGGATGGTAATAAAAGGGAAAAAATTTTTGCATAAAGCAACGAAGATGCCTCCTGAACTCCGCAATATCAGCTGTAAAAAGCATCTTCAGCAACTTGAACTCATTTCTCTTGAGCAAAGAATGCTACGAAGACTACTCATCAAGACCTATAAATATTTCAATGGCCTCAACGAAAGCATTCTAAAATATATTTTCGACAAAGTCGACAGCGTACAAATAAGAAAGTACGGTTATAAGCTAATAATAAGAATCTTTAGGACATCTCAGGTTCTAAACTTTTTCTAGTTGAAATTACCAGAACCTGGAACCAGCTACCCGAAAATATCGTTTCTGTTGGCTCTGTGGACGCGTTCAAAAATTGCCTCGACAGATACATATATACCAATTTTATGAATCATAAATTTTAGTTAAGTGATTTTTGTCTAGCATTGCTTTTCGTTATCACGTTCACTGTTCACGGAGGTTATGAGGGAGATTTATTTTATTAAATACGCTTGAAATTTTGTTACTCAAATAAGTCCTTCCAAAATTTCCTATAGAGTAAAAACTTTTAGTGCAAATTTTAAATTTGATAAAGAATTGGAAGACAAAAAATATCCAAGCTCCAAAATTGTCAAATGGTGTAACCAACAAATTGTGCATCACTTCCATTACAATTCATTGCAATCTGACGGGTGCTTTTCATATATAGATATAAATTTCTAAAAAGCTAGTCATGAAAATTTAACTTTATTTACTTCGTGTTATGCACAGACTTAAACCCCGACATTAATGTTCGGAAGCTACAGTCATCGTCACCCCAGTCCACATTCATGAGTCTTTTAGGTTGAACTGAAAACATTCTGGAGTCTCTGAAATCAGTTCAGATAGCTTGAAACTTGAAATAGTTTGACTAACGGCAGAGTAGTTTCTGTCACAAAGCAGTTACTAGAGACTGTTCACTAATTAAATTTAAATTTCTTATAAATTTTAAATTTCTTATAAATTTTAAATTTCTTATAAATTTTAAATTTCTTATAAATTTTAAATTTCTTATAAATTTTAAATTTCTTATAAATTTTAAATTTCTCACGGATTTGTGTTGTGGTGGCCGGATTTCTGACCTTTAACTTTCATTTGGTAAAATTTTACTCTCATTGTATTCAAGTTACTTTATTTGGGTATTACTATAACTTGGTCATTTTCTTGTGTCGTGTGTATCAACAAATATATTTATTCCTAATTTTATTACCTACACCTTTTTAATTTCAAGGTAGAGACAAATCAATCAACTGTAGCGCTTTTGCGTTAGTACATCATTTTACTTAAAAACTAAAGGCATTTTATTTGTACTGAGCATTGTGCCTAATCATTTAAGAATAGAATAGAATAGAATAAGGCAATAGGAACGAGCCGTTTGGCCCATTCTTGGTTCAATACCGAAGTCCCATGCCGTAATCCACACAATTTGAATGCAGTCATGTTACATACGTATGATTTAGTTTTCTCCTCTCGTGAGGTGTTCCAATTGCTATCACTGCTTTACTTTCAGCTCCTTTTCATGTCATTGAAAAGAGCTAAGTGTCTCCGCGTTAAGTATCCATTATAAGGGCCGTTGAAGCCAACATGGTCGCCTTCGAGAGAGCAGCGCACTTCCGCCCAACGAGAGGATGGATATGACTTCCAGTTTCCCTCTGAGGCCTTGCTTCTTCAAAGCAATATGCATGGTGCTTGCAACTAGATTCGAATGATTTCTGTCACTCTAGAGTCAATCCTACCCATCATTAAGTTGCTTCTGTCTCATAAAAGAAATTTAGAAACATGTGTCTATAAACACGCTTATTTAAGTAATTCGTTTTTTGTAATGCATCACACATGCTATTCAACAGACTTACACCGTTTAATCGTCAGTTTTGCATATTCATCCACCGCTGTGGTGTTTCTTATTCATACAGAATAATGCCCTTCCACAAGAACCTCAAATCAGGAATTACTCACATTACTGAACGAGTCTACACGTTCCTAAGAATCCCTTTTCAATTCTCGTAAATTTCAGCTGACGTCGGAGACAATCTTATTTTTTAAAATCTTGAGTTGATTGTGGTGTATGACGCTCTGAGTCCATATACTAATGCAGCAATGTACGCCCGTGACCTATGAACAGTACACTAGTTTTCACTACCTGGCCTGATGCCGCCGAGGCATAATGCAAGTGGGTGTTCAAATAAACTCCACTCATCACCTCAATACACTGCTCCAGACACTCTAAGCTTCAACACAAATGTATGCTTAATTAAGCTCAACTCAGCACCTCCATGCAATGTTCTTATTAAACCAAAATTTACGCCTGCGTCTATTGCTGTCCCAAATCACCTCCTTCATGAACTGCTCCTTTAACACCATGGTTCATAGCATCCGTATGCTCCTTTCACTTCATCCACACACTGCTCTTATTAAAAGTTCTAACGCAGGCTTGCACTCCCTACCCACAACTCACCACCTCCACACACTGGTCGCAATGTACCTAAGCTTATCACACGCTTGTACGCGTACACATTTATCAGTATCTCTACATCTTCTTAAGCTGCACCTACTGCACTGAAACGACCTACCCTTGAGAATTTCCCCTTTAACTATAATGCTTGAGTGTTCAACGTCATTGAAGTCTGCTCTTTGGTACTCATGGTCGACCGTCAATACCTTTAATCTTGTCGAACTTGTAACTTTTAAATGCAACTCCACGGACTTACGAAATCTTTCACTGAACCTGGAGTTAAAAACGATTCAACTCTGAAATGCATGGTTAATTAAGGGAACGAAATTGTCTAGAGAAGCGTTCTACGTTGACAGCAGAGCCAAATGAGCTTCAAGCTATAAACAAGCGTCGAAAATAGTTTGTGAAACTATCAGAAGATATTTACAATTCATGATAAGTCATTGCTTCTAAATATTTCTAGCAACAGGTTTCGTTTTCTCACTGCCGTAAAAATATCCCGTTTTATGTTCTCAGACTAGATACACATTTTGCACAAATGTTTCATTTCTTAAATGTGTTCGGTTATGAAAACCACTCAAAATCAAAGCCCCCAAAATAAAAAAGCTAGAACGATCTCTCTGTGGTTTATTTTCACTGGAAAATAGTTAAAAATGGTGTTCACAAACCATGTTCTTAAATTGAGGTATTGTAAACTCTGAATTTCGGCGTGCGTATGTTTTGCTTTATAATCTAAATCCATATTTTTAATGCTTCATATAGTTTGAAATATCGATTTAAGCATCGAATGACGCTATAACAAATCAATTTTGAAATTTTACATGATTCGCTGAGCTTCAACTCTTCCTGAACCATCATAGTCTACGAAGTAACAACCTGTGAATTTCTGTGAAAACGATGATAATTGAAATAAAATTAAAAACTGTATTTCATGTATATTATTCATCATTTACAAGGATCTCTATCGTTCAAGTAATTTTCGTAATTCTTATTTACAAGATAGAATTTATTTCTTTTATCAGTAAATCAAGTAGTAACTCATACATGATGTATTATCAAATAGAACACATGACATCAGACATCCCACTCGAGACGATACAAACACATAGGAAGTACTCGACTATCATGCAAATATCTCAGAAAGGCATTGATTGACGAATTTCTGAGCATAACATTTAAATGTACTTCTTCATGTATATTTTCGTAATAAATGTACAAGTTGGTGAAACAATAGTATTAGAGGATATTTACCTCTACGGAAAATAACAGTTAAAATTTTAGTATTATGACGTTCCTGATATCTCATTTATGAATTGCGAAAAGTGAATTCAAAAGTTCATCTACTCCAGAGATACCAGGGCAAAAGATGATTTTTCCATATTCTCTTCTGGAGGTTGATATCGTTTTCTTAGCCAGAAATTTTTTTTACAAATTTGTTGTTTCATTTTAGTAGTTTCTTTCTGTGTTAGGACATTCAAAATTGATGTTTAAACTCAATTGTTTTATTATCATAACGTTCCTTTGTTCAAAGGAAATTATCAGGCTTGTTTCTTTTATTTTAAGCTTAGACAAAACAGTATAAATTATTTACTTAATTCCACAGTTGAAATAAACTTCTAATTAAAACTGATGTACATCGTTCTGAATAAATCTTACAAAAGATTTTTCGAAGCAAATTCTCGATAATTAAAGGCTGAAAGTCGACCTGGTAAATTAAAAATTAGTTGGATCAATCTTTAATATCTTGTTATTACTGTCATCACCTGTGATGAATTTTAAAAGCACTCAAAAGTTGTTTTGACATTGTTTCTGTAATCGGTATCTATTTACAAATCTTTGCTTTAATTAGTACTAAGTATATAACGTGGTAATAAAAAGAATTTACAAACCCTTTTGGATGACTCCTTCCAGGTTATATTTGGCATTCAGTTCGTTATGGAAAAAGTGTTATAAATTAAACTGGTACATCTAATTTGAAATAACTTACAGGGAACCTAGAGTCAGTGCTAATATTTCCGTCCACCTATCTTTTTAAAAGTCATGATCGTTAGAGCAGCTTTCAAGCTGCCTGATTTAGATGCTAAGAAATCCTAAGCTACTAAAGGCCTACCTTTTTAAGTAAGTTCCGTTAAATGTATCTAGAATATTTAGGCACTCAGAGTTGCTTAAGATCAATTTACCTACCGCAATCTTGAAGCAATTTTCTTATTGTTCCAGCATCTAGCCAGCTGCAAATGAAATTACTCAGAGCAATTTTCAGGCATTTCTTCACCCTTCGTATGGCGAGGAATGTTTACTTCTCGTGCAGGAAATCCTTTGAGGAAACTTTTGGGTTAGCAAGTTTTGTGCGAACTTATCTCGAGATTCCGGGCACTGGAAATGGCCGTGAAAGTATGCGGGGTCTAGTCGGGAATGCCTTTATAGAAGCTATTCCCAAGCACGCGTTATTTACGAGTTGACAGGGATTGATTGATGCATCGAAGGTTAGGGTGGTGGTAGTTAAAAAACAGATTCATTCGTTAGTTTTTTATAGCGGTAGGATTAACAGAAATAATGCATGAACAGTTTTGTCAACAGTGGCCAGCAGTCCGGGTGATGAAAAAATAATTAATTTTTTCTTTCATTGTGATGGAAGTAACAGAAATGACGCGTGTAGTTCTGTTATGGAAATCTTGGGTGGAGATAGTTGAAAATACAATTATTGTTATTTCTTTTTACAATGGTGAGAGGAATAAAAATCTCCCAAGTGCAGTTTGGTCAACAAAGGCTAGAGGGTGTACGTTTGGAAAATGGATTCATTGTTACTTTTTTAGAAGGGAGAAAATGGAGGCATAGCAGTCCGCTCACACTGCCATTTATTGCAGTGGATATTGAAGGTAATAGACACCTGAATCTTGCTTCAACAATTTGACCAGAGAAATTAGCTTATTATTTAAAATACTTTGATCTTAACACACAACTGAAATCAGAACACACATTAATAGTTGTATAGTCATACTGTCAGTGCCAGGACCGAAAGCTACATGTACATACAGGTATCATTTATAAATCATTTTTGTTTATATGAAAAAGTTACTCTAATTTTGATAAAGTACAATGCAGCTTATAAATTTATTCGGATGTGAAATTGATCAATGCTGTGAATTAGAAGAAAATAAGTCTATGTATTTTGACAACTTTATGTTTCCGTTTCTGAAACATTGGCATTATCAATATTTATTATTTTTCACTTTGATGAATTGACGTCGAATATGAAGGCCTACGACAATTTTCCAGCTGTGTAACAAATTGAAGTGCATACTTGGTCTAGGAGCTTTTTAGGACTTCACCCAGAAGTACTTATGGAAAAAATTAACTGTTAAAATAAGAACGAAAATAGAATGTTTTGTGGCTGTATGTACGAAAATTTTCATACATAAAATTTATTCCGCTGTATGTAATGCATGGGGCAGTGTATGAAAAGCTGTATGTAGTATTGTTTGTTGTGTTGTTAGCAGTGTTACGTGCAGTACTATATTTTATTATGTGTCATGATTATACATCCTTGTGATGCGTGTACCGACATTTAAAGCAAAGAGATATAAATTTGTGTGCAGCATAATGTGTTTTATTTTGCTTAGAACATTATGTAGCTTATGTGGAGTAGCGTGTTAGTAACTTGCGCGTGCTTGTGTATGACAGTACACTCATATTTATAGTCACTTTGCTTTTCTGGTTGGTTAAATTTATTGATAGTGTTAAACAACTAAAAACAGAAAATAAATTCTTAAACAGTTTTCGCATAACTCTACCAACCTCAAACTATATTTTACTATGAGTAACAACTCTACGCGTAAAGTAACTTCAAATAAGCTCTCCAATACGCTTAATAATAAATTCACCCTTGTGTACATCACGGGTTAGAGTTCGATCATCTAGCAATGAAGAACGCAGTAGCTTTTTCTGACAAACAGGGCGTTTACACGCAGACAGTGATAGATTCATACCTCAAAGAGGTGTGCTCGTTTACAACGTGCTTGCCCACTGACTTTATTTTTACCCAAAAATACGGACGTTCATTCAAATATTTATTGCAGACTACTATATCACGGCAATGCGAAGAGGAGAAAAGATAAATGTGAGACCTGCGTGAAATGATTGTTACTTGCATTTCAAAAGACACTACCCTTTATTCAATGACGTGAATTATCTTCGCAGTAACTCATATGTATCATAGTAGGTTTTTCAAATGGTGTTCGTCGTTTGTCTGTGAATTTCTATTATAGAATTCAATTTTCGTCAAATATGGAGAAGCATATTAATTTAGGGTAGGATAGTGCGTTTAAACATCAGCATGTGACCATCGTCCACACAGTATCAATATTAGATAAATAGATCAGCAATGGATATATCCTTAAGTTAATATCCAAACGTGCTTAGATAATGGCGCTTTATTATGCAACAAACTCTGAAACCATGTCATCAGTGACGCAATTTGGGACGCCTTGATATATATTTTTCAACTTATGTGTTACTTCACTGAATCACTTTTACATTGAAAATAAATTTATAACATTTTATGCATGCTAACAATACGAATGTTTCCCATTGGTTAACATGTTAAAGCATTTTTATTCACCAGATGTTTTGTGTATACTAGACGTATGGGAAAAAGGCAAGGACTTATAGTAGTCCTTGGAAAAAGGAAAAATGTTAACCTATGTTTATGTTTTCCTATCATTCAAAATATAGGTGAATGGGACATGATCGTTAGTATAAAATTAAATCGTTGACAAAAGGTTATTGTTTCCTCGAAGTTATGAATTCAAAGCTAGTACATTTTAAAACAGAGATACATTTTACATCTATTAGTTCATTCAATATACAGAAGCAACAGTTAAGTAAATTAAGAAGACAGAGGCAGGTGTAATATAAACCTTTGCCACGTTTTTGAGTAACACTGACTGAAATCTAGACAGATGTTTTGCTAAAACTTATACATGTGTTCTGATATTCTCAAACAAATAAGCTTTATAGCTTTATGGTTTACATGGAATCAAAATGGCACCATTTTATTATGGATTTAAATCATATATGCATTCTCACTGTAGGTAAAGGTACATATATATTTAATGATGAGAAGCAGGATACAATAGTAATAGTAAAGCCCCAGAACACTTATTATCAGATTCAAGAAGTGAAGTAATATGAATCCTAAAAGGACACATCTCCTATTATGAATATGTTAACTACAACGAAAAAAGCAATGATGATTAATGTTATCATAAAGTGAAAACCTATCTAAAATTAAACAAACTACGTAAATTTATACTATAATGATCATTTTATAGTTTTCTTCAGAAAAATTAGTACATTTAATTATTTATTAGGCTATCTATTAATATTATTTTCTAATCATTAAAATACTTTAGAGTTGCTCAGTTGAACAATGTTATAAATAATACATTAAAACTTCATTATTTGTGTTTAGTGTCCATGTTGGTGATACAATAATTAGAAACCGCTCATGATACGTTTTAGTATATTCATTCAAAATCAATATTCTTCATAACTTCTGGTTGATTGCTATGGCGTAGGGTCAATTTACTACTGTATATCTCTCATCAGTCAGTCTCAGATCATTATACCATCAGGCTTTTCCCGTCGCTGGTTGTCGTAAGATCATGTATACAACTGAGAGTAACGCAGCTGTCTCTCAGAGTCAGGGTAAGTGTGGCTCTAATTGTCAGGGCATAATTCATTCTAAATGGCAGGCTTCCTGCAATTTGCTGTGCTCTAAAGGTCACGTAGTGTTCAAATGAAGTGGTTGAGTACGAGTTTGAATGCTTGGCTACGTGCATGATCCTATCTGTTCAGCCTGTTCTTATCTGTTCTGTTCAGCCATTACAAGTTAGTTTTGTTTGAATCATGCATGTATAAAATAATCATTATCACGATCCACTCATTGTTACACGAGTTTCCTGAGGAACGATAGCTGTCAAAAAGCTGAAGATTTTATATTGTCTGATATTTCTAGGTAAAAATATATGTTGCCAATTATTTAGGATTACCAATACACTGGCCTGGGATTTGATATCGCGTAGTCGCAGCTTGTTGTAGGATATAGAATGTTGAAGCTTTTTCAGTGCAGTTTAATGAGACTTGCAAGGTTATGAGGCTGGCGAGTTCATCAATCAAATTTAAGCTTTCACTCCCATTTTTAACAGAGGTAAATTGGAGACTTATAGAGTCTAAGAAATTGACTATGAATTTTAAGTACAATATCCCTTGTTCTATCGTTATTCGAGTGTATATGTATGTTCTTGTAAACGGTGCAAATTGTTTCTAAACATCGGCAAAAATTTACAAATATTTTAAAAGATCAAAATCAATATACCAGCATTACTGCTCCCATCATTACAACTTGTAGATCCCACTGCAGGGGAGTAAATACTTTTCTGACTAATTGATTTCCGGTCAGTAAAATATATATTTTAATATCCTATGAATGCAGGTGATGCTTTTTAAACTACATGGAATAAGATATGGTTTCTTGATTAATACATTTAAAAAGTAAGCTATCTACTGGGCAAGAGCTCATTTTTCCGTAACTGAACTAAAGAACGTTAATGAAGTTATTTGATGTAAAAACTATGTGTGCAAATCAAATTCACCTGCTATTGATTATTTTAATTTGCTGAGACACATAGTTCTCGTAAAAACACGTACGCTTTATAATCAATAACAAATAGAGTTTGTTTTAAAACAATGTTTCTACATTCAAATAAGAAAATGTATATTATTTGTTTAGTTTTAACACCAATGAGCATACCAATATAATTAATGCTGGCGAAAATGATAACCGATTACTAAATAATATTGTGTTAGCTTGCATTCGTTTAGTTTGGTATGAGGTAATAAAGCTCAGTGTAGTTTTTTTTAAATAATGCGCATTAAACTTGGCATACTGTAAATAACAAGTGATAGGCTAGTTTTTAAACGGTATATAATTATCCACGAAAATTTTATTGTGACTAAAATGTTAATATGAAAGCTCGACTGCTTAATTTGATCGTCAATTGCTTCTTGCCTTCCAATTACACACCTCTTCGGAACATGAGTGCTTTGTAAATTGGAGCACAGAAATTGTTCAGCATTTTACTGAACACATGTGTACCGATCAAAACATACTCCTGCTGAATTGCACAAGAGAAGCAAACTGGCTAGGATAGCTAGGTAAGTCTTGTAAAATTTTGTATGTTCTCACTAACCAACTGACTTAGAAAATATTTTCCAGGAAGAATATTGCAGCATTGGTACTATGAAATCCCCACAGATTTAAGTGTTCTAGCACACGGCCTCCAGGATAGCAGGAATCCAATATTACGCCTGAATGGCCATGTTTTCGTGATTTGCAGTTTCACGCTCCTGACCATTATGCTCACGCCATGTTGAACATGTGCGTGACCCCCTCCATGTAACGAGAGACTTTGCTTGGACCTCACGCAAGTCCTTTCTGCATGGATTCACAACTCTAACCGGTGAATAAAGTATGCAGAAATGTGTTAGAGAGATAACGCTCTTCTTGCTACTGTGATAAAAAGACGAATTACAGTCTGGTGATGTACTTCCGTATTGATTATAGCATGCTGCTCGTGTGACCTGCACTGGAGCAGTCACGCTGAGAGGAAAGCTGTAGTGAGTTAATATTTATGTCTGATCAATGAATTAAAAATGACTGATTCTGTTCATTAGGTCAATGCACTGATAACACTTGTATTAATTCTCAGTTAAAGTTAATTGCAAGGTTCAAATTTCTTATTAAACATGCTTTCAGCTTGTAACAAAAGTTTTGTTCATTTTTTGAATTCTAATTTTAGGGTATCATTACATCAGTTAAACTCATAAATGTCATATATGCAGCTATCAAAATAACTAAAATATTATTTATTCTTTCAGGTTTTGTTGAAATTAATTTAATAAATAAATACTGTTCACCCAAATGTACAGTCCAGGTAAAGAATATATTAGGCATATTTTAATGTATGCATTTCAAAAGGGCAATACAGTAATTTTAGTAACAATATCCCTCAGAGACACTTATAGAAATGATGTGGCAAATTAAAAGATCTTTAGAACATGGCTTTCACGTTTCAAAAAGGATGACTTCAGTCTAAAGGACAAACCAATAAAAGGACGCTCCAAAGGATTCAATTCTGAGGAATTGCAGGCTGTCATTAATGAAAACCGTACCAGTAGAACTAGAAAACTGAACAAGGAGTTTAATTTGAGCCATATGGTAATGCATCATCAAATGACATGACTTAAACTCCCTGTACCATTCGGTAGTTGTACTGGTAGTGTTTTCATCAATGACAGCCTGTAATTGCTAAGAATTGAGTCCTGGTAGCCTTTACTGGAATGTGCTAGGAAATCTACTACTTGCGTTGGGCGTTTTCAATGAAGCTCATATGCATTCCGAGCTAATTGTGAAAGCGTTTCACTATCAGTTAAACCTCTATATGATGGCGCATTCTATCCGTAGTGAATATTACCCTGGTAACTGTGGTTCATTTGCTCATCAGTGACACCTTCATGCCAATTCAAAATTTTAAAACTTTTTGAGTACTTTGAAGGAACGCTTTTAAAAACATTATCACCTTCACTAGAAATTACTATAGGGCGTTGGACTACATGTACGCCCAGGTTATATCAGACGAGAAAAATTTGATAGAAAAAGGGTGCAATTGAAAATCATATTCTAAAAAATAGTCCTGATGATAGATCCATAGCAATATAATTTGAATAATATTAACAACGAATCATCACCTTCTTGCAACCCAAACTTCTACAGTATGATCAGGGCCAGTGACCTTAGGCACATTCATGACTGATGACTCCAATTGATATAAAAAATCATTGTCTGTTATCATTCACTCTGTTAAGTGCTGGTAATGATATTACTTTTGATCTACGACTATCATAATTGTCACTGATGAGCGTATTTTGTACGATTTTTATACTTGTTCACCAAGCATCACGAATTTTTCTCATCTAGTGTCATCGTACTTTAACCTTCATAAAATCTCGTGTTGACACAAATGTGCGTGCATTCTTCATTTGTGATAAACTAAATTATTTTCGCTTCCATTATTCAGGAGTCACGATCGGAATAAAGATTGAAAAATGTGTTTTTTTATTCAACATTTTTTATTCTGTGTTGTAAAAAAAATTATTTCTCGGTAATTTGTGCGAAAAATAACTATAATTTATTACTGAGAAAAATGTCATGCATATGTTCATTAGTAACGTGTTATTACTGTTATAATTTGAAAATGGTTTTTCAGCCCACGTGAAAGAGGGGAAAAAAAGAGTTTACACACGCTGGCATTTAATTTTTACGTTGATGAATATAAGATTTTGCATCTGTTTTACTCAACGTGGTCTGTATGTCTCGCACACAATAAGTTTATTCACTTTGACACCTGACTGATGGAAAAAGTTTATGAAAGATTGTGAATGTCGCTTTACGAGCTGGATGCAGTAATCGGCTTAAGAAACCAATACATACAGTATACAGTAGCTATTTTCAGTAAAAATTTTCTTCAACTACCATCAGGAAAGTCTGCGTAGACAGACTATTTGGTTAATTCACTACAATTACATCAAGTCAGTAACAGATTTTCGACTTAGCGCGTTCTGAACCTGACCAAAGTTAAATTATTTATCGCTCTACTCGCTCAAAAAATAATTTGCTTTCGTTTTCTTACCTGAACCTATTTAATCATTTTTAGTTCAGTTAAAAAGTGCAGTTCTTGAGGATTAAATTTTACTATAAAATGTTTTTCAAATGAACAATCAAACTGCCAATTTTATTCTCATGATTAATGCAGTAATATTGTTTATATCTGTTTGAAGTATATTATATCAAGGTATCTTACACCAAATCGCTGATAAATAGTATGATGTATCAACAATGTTCCACAAAACTTTAGTGTAATAATTTTTAAGAAATGTGTTCAACTTGAAGTTAACATATACGGCAAGAGCAAAACTACGTAGAATAGAATACAAGTAGAATAAGACACTAGGAACGAGCTGTTTGGTTTATTCATGGCGTGCTACTCAAGTCCCATACCGTCTAAAGTAAAGGTATTAATCACGCACATACAGCTCAACCACGCAAGCCTTTTCAGTCACGTACACGCACTTTACTCAGGCACCGGCATTTCAGTCACCCACATGCACTGCAATCATACACAAGCCCTAGAAGTTAGGGACATAGAATCAGTACGTTACAATACTGGTTGGTACCATATAAATATTTGTCGAAACAATTTTTTAATGTGTGCACAGTGCCAGCCAATACAATTTTTTGGAGAAACTGCTTACAAGTTTTGGTAATTTTTACTGAGAAGAAGTTTAGAGCCTGGGATGTCTTGAAGTTGCAATCTTTAGTTTTTGACAATTATGACGTCTCAAACGTGAAAAAGCTGCTCATACTTATGTTATTGAAGAACCTAGAAATGACTGAGATAATAATGTAAATTTTATTGGTTAAATATTGTAAAAAGTCTGCATGATGAAGAACTGGACTGAAACTACTTTTCACCAGTGTTAGAATTCAAACTTTCAATTGAATTTCTGAAGCTCGGAATTTGGCAGTCTTATAGCTTATTAGATAAAAACAACTTATTTATATTTGATATTTACAATCACGAAAAGAGAGCGAGCCTTTTATTTGTGAATACAATTTAGTTAAACGAATATGAACCAGCGAAAAATACGAAGTTCGCTATGCTTTACTGTGCATGTGTATCTTTATTATACGACAGTGGTTGAAGACATGTCTTGCAGTGTATCAACAAACACAAATATTGAAAAAATATCCAATACCATAAGAAAAAACATAAAGATTTCCATTCCAGAGATCGTAACTTGTTCCTCATATTATGAGTGAGACTGGAACTCTAATTGTTTTTAATTGTCTCCGTGTCAGCACTAGACTTTTATTGATGCTCCTGACTACCCAGTCTCCATTTGGTGTCGTTCCAGCGTGAGACGGTCTGTATTTATTCGCACCGTCATGGCCACTTTTGTTCCGTGAGCAAAGTACTGTCTGACCAGCCCTTGGCTGATATCAATTTATTATTGATTCTCTCCCTCACTTTTAGCTTTTTGTCTGTGGGTAAACTGTGTTAGAGTTTTTATAATTGGTCTCCGTGGTATACCTGAATTCCAACGTGAACATTGTATACCCTTTTCTAAAATCAAGTTGTGAGTACTAACCTAAAAATAAATATGTTTTATCTGCTCTCTGGCTATTGTCCAAACTAGCTGATAATAACAATATGAAAAATTCATGTTTTTCAATAAGGAACCAGAGAGTATACATTTGTGATAAGTGCGCAAGTGCCGAATTTCTTCAAAACTTTTTTAACAAGATCGGGTATGTTTCAATAAAAAACAAAGGCTTTTATCAATGTTCTGTTTACTTTCACGCTGACGTGAATAATTTGCCGTCCTATAATATTACCGTTGTGAAGTTAGTTCCTAGGTATAAACATTCTGCAAAAAACGAGTTTCACATTAGATTCCGAGACAACGATCGTTGCGTTCAATCATCATTCAATCTTAAATATATATTTTTTATGAAAAAAAAGTGCTGAGCATTTGTTCTCTTTTTTACAGCGTGCTGAATGTCGCTGTACATTAGAGGAATAGTGTACATTGTCGAGGAATACGACACATGGACAACTAGCTTTGATAAAATCTTTCAGAACAAAACATTAAATGGAGGCCTATCGCTAAAAAATAGTCCATGAACTTGTACGACGTTCAGTTCCTACAGTATGGTAACAAATAGTGATACTTTCAAACTTTCTATACATATTTTGTTATATTCCCAAACGTAAAGATATGATTTAAAAATTCCCTCAACTGCTTTTCTCTCACGAATTGTTTTTATGCTTAGAATTTCTTACAAATAGTTTGTGGGATCTAATTCTACTACAGTTTTGCTGCGTCATTAGCAAAAGAATGGTAGATTCCAGTGGATGCGTTGCTTGAGCCCCCGTGAGACAAGTTGATATCTTAACGTTTTCATTTCAGGAAGATCCAGGCAGGAATACGTAAACAAGTAACCCAGCTTTTATTTTGCGTACCGCTATAATATTGAAAGCGTTCGCTCTTTAGCAGACAATTTTAGGTAAGTATTAGTACCTGTACCGCAAATAAGAAAAGCTTCTCTTTAAGTAATGCTGTACTCGGTTTCGTCAGTTAAATGAATTCGATG
>VCRD01000645.1:68871-113530 GCA_006783055.1 Trinorchestia longiramus | reverse complement strand
TTCCCTCCTATTTACTTCGTTTCCAGCTGGGAAAGTTTCAGGAGTACTCTTCTATTTTATCTACTTCCCTCCTTTGACTTCGTTTCTAACAAGAGAAGTTTCAGGGGTATTCTTCTACTTCTTTTACTTCCCTCCTATTTACTTCGTTTCCAGCTGGGAAAGTTTCAGGGGTAATCTTCTACTTTATCTACTTCCCTCCTTTTACTTCGTTTTTAACAAGAGAAGTTTCAGGGGTACTCTTCTACTTTTTTTACTTCGTTTCCAACGGGGGAAATTTCAGGTGTATTCTTCTACTTCTTCTACTTCCCTCCTATTTACTTCGTTTCAGGGCTGTACTAATTCCCTCATATTTACTTCATTTCCCACAGAGGAAGTTTCAGGGATGCAGTTTCACCTATCAACTCCACTTCAAACGTGGGACTAAAAATAGTAATACATTACTTTCTCATTACGGTAGCTTCGCTTCAGACAAAGAAAAGATAAAAATTTCATTAATTGGTGTTTTACATCCGTGCACATAAAGAATAAAAAAGTGCAATTATTATTTCTTAAAAAGTGTTTTTGAAGGGATGGGTGCGCACTAAAAACATACTTTAAAGAATACTTTATGCTCAATATATAAGGTTAGGCAAAGAGAAATTCAAAGTTTTGACATCTTCTATGTCAAATTTGCTCTTCTGCACAGAAGAAATAATGGCTCATGTATCTATTTCTTTGCTTCGATCCTGAATGACTTCACTTTTACGAGCAAGTAAACAAATCTATGCCTGGTGCTGTTAGATTATCTGACGTATAGGTATGCAAAAAATACAAAAATATGTTTTTATTTTCATAAGTACGTATGATATCGTTTTATTTTATTTGTGTTTTTTATGTTCCGTAAGAACATTTTTCATTCTTTGCTTCTATTGACCCTACAAATTCATCATATCAGTCAACCGCAACTTGTATGCATCATGTAAGCAATCATTTTGTTGTTTTCGCCATCTATGATAACTCACACTAGACCCGAATTATTTGTCACATTCTGCTTTGCTTTCACGTGAGGAGAAATTTCAAATTGAAACTCTTTCCTCAGATTGAAAGATTTTATCATATTCCATGGACAAAACTCAAAAATCGCGTTTCATTTAACCTGTTCATTGGATTTAAATCTAATAAATTGCGTACTTCAATGAAAAATCTATGTTTACATGTAAACGACTACATATGAGGCGTATAGTAACATAGTGACGTAAGCGGCACTCTGACCAAGTTGAGATTATTATACCACTATCTGTGTTTCGACGTCAGCTATCCGGGGAAGTCGTGGGAGAATCGAGGCGTACAGTAAGGTCGAAAATTCGTGTAAACAACATTACAATATGTCGCAGGCGACATGGAGCTATTATAATGCTCTATATTATCCTACTATCTTGTCTTACTTACCTTTTAAAGATACTTACCTTGGTGTATAAACAAACAAACAATAGCTTTGAGGGTTTGAAACGAAATTTTGCAGGTTTGGAAAAATGTTTGCTTTATTTTCTTACTCATTCACTATCCTCATTGTTACCATTGGTCTGTTATCATACTATCTTGTCTTACTTACCTTTTAAAGATACTTACCTTGGTGTATAAAGTAACAAATAATACCTTTGGTGGGTCTCTTTAGGGGTTTTCGAGGTGTTATTTCTATTTTTAAGCAATGTGGTACATCAATTTGTTCTACAGTATGAATTTTAATTGGAGAAAGACGCAGTGATCGTTTCATATTCCAGAATGCATACATAATTTAATCATTTTACATAAATCGCATGATTGCAGACATATTCACCGTCATTTTAACACCAGTCGTAACTTTTTAACATAATTTATTGCAGACATATCACATTCTGAAAGTAGCAAAACTTTGACTGCGTTTTTCTTCCGTTTTTGTTTGTGGCGGTTACGTCACTATGTTACTATACGCCTCATATATAATTGGTAATATATTTGAGTATTTACGCATACTTTCGACCAGAAATTCAAAGTTGCAGTTTTTCAAAACAATTTCTACAGCGAAATATGGTTAGTGGATGGTCGTAGTGTTGAAGAATGATTCGTTTTTCAATGTTAGTGGATGGTCGTAGTGTTGAAGAATGATTCGTTTTTCAATGTTAGTGGATGGTCGTAGTGTTGAAGAATGATTCGTTTTTCAATGCTCGTTTAAGTATAATTTTCTGTTACTTTTTGTTTGAGTTTAAGTTACCTTTTTCAACACGGGGAAATAAATTACAGAAAATCAGAAACTTAGTTCTTCGGTCAAGCTAGTTTTTTATCTATTTGTTCCACTTTGAGTTAGGGGTAGGTTTACACGTCTGATGTACCAAGTATGCAAAGTCTAGACACTTATACATAATCAATATATTAAGGAAAATTCTAAACAATATTCAATGTACTATGCATATTAAAAAAATTTTATATTGTGTTCCAGCATTTTTGATGGAAAGATTAGTGTCCTTTGTGATATTGGAGCAGAAAAAACTAGTAATTAACAATGACTATTCATTTGTGTTCAGACACAACAGATCTAAACACTAATCATTAAAACATTACAGACTACAGAATTGCGTACAGATCTAATGAACTGTAGTTATTTTGACCTCTGGATATTATATTCTAACTATACCCTTACTCTATTCTAACTACATCTACTCAAGTTATAATAATTTAACATAAACACGAAATCGTTTTTTCCAGTTCGTATCTCCTTAGATTAAAAGTAATTTTAAATCCTAGCTTCAATAAGGTTTTACGATTCTCATTAAAGTGGAAGAACGGAACAATTATTGTAATACAGATTACTCTCAGTGTTAATTCTCTCACTATAACCTGATGACATTTTAAATAGTCAGCGTGTTTGAGCTTGAAATAAGGTTTCAACCGCATAGCATTTTTTATTTAATTTCTTCCTCTCAGCCAAGAATGATTTCGATTCAAAGTCCCCAAATTGAGTCGATATTCATGAAGAGAACCTCTTACATACAAAGTAAGATATTAACAGCAAAAGTTTGACGGTATTAGAAAATACTGATTTCAAAGTTTGCTCTGCACTTTGTGTTGATGACTCAAAAATAAGTACATAAGGAATTACCTTAGTTCTGACATTGAACTGGAAAACTGGTAGTCGTGTAAACCTAGATTTTTTAAAAATTCAGGCATTACTTAAGCCTCAGCCATTACCACTCACGCAAGTTTGCGCATTTTCTGCGATTGCCTAGCCGAGGCAAATCTTTACTTTGTACACATAGTCACCAAAAGTCTCTGAAAATTTACAGAATCTAACTAACACAAGGGGCACACCGTTAGTTCACTTCGCTAAAAATGTGTGAACGCTACGTCGCAACAATGAATGGAGGTGTGTAATGGAGTTATGCAAACACGATATGAAAAGCCACTGGTGCCGTACCATGTGGAAAATTTTAAAAAAACTGATCCAGTATGCATTTCCACCGACATATTTTTCAAACAGGGAAAATCAGCTACGCGATTTAAGCCATATTTTCAGCACTCGGCGAGTAAGGACATGAAAAAATAGTTACAGTAATTCTAGAAACAATTTATCATTATTGTTTTTAATATTTTTGTTTGCATCGAAATAATCTCAGAAAACAATTACTTGTTCAATACCAAGTGGAGTAATAGGCTTTTGAAATTTCTATATTAAGACTGTACAAGTCTCTCCAAAGTTGCACGCAAATAAATGTTCTTGGCAGGCGTTCATTCGGCTAGCCTTATTTATAGAATTTAAAATGAGATAAAGCTCTCTTTGAAACGCGACAAGCAACAATTTCAAAATGCTGAAATGTATTGCTCGTTTATTACAGAGTTGGTAACGAACTTAAACGATAAGCTGCAGCGTGATTTCTGTTCATAACAAAATATTATTCGAAATTGTCTTTGGATAAATGGATGCAAACTAAAAGGTTATTTTCACGTTTTTGATTTTACCTAGCTTTTCCCGTCAGTTTTAACGCACATTTTTTTTTTTCAATCATATTTCGTTGCATGGCTCACCTCAGCATTTCGATAACAATGAAAAATGAATGTATCCTTCGGTCACTGCACATCATTTTCCTGGAACTAACTATTTTGATTAAAATATAATTCAAAAAGTTGAATTTTGCTAATTAATACAAAATGAACATTCAAAATTTTGGACGAAGGTGCAGAATTAAATCTCAATTAAATATTAAGTGTATAACTAATAAAATGGTGTTCCAATCATGTTACCACATAATCTCCATCATTTCCTATACTTATATTAAAAAATTTCCTGCGAAAGCTGCATCTGTCTACGAAGTAGATTTCGAACGTTAGTTTTTTTTAATATAGCGTTGAAGCAAAATTTTGATTGCGTGAATATTCTGAGATTCTCATATAATCCCCATGGTAAACCAACAATATTTTTCTTGCTGTGGTGAATCGTTTTGGCAACTGAATATTTTCATTTATCAGCAAGACTGGCCTCTGAGTGTCTCACAATCGAAAATGTTTTTCTAATACAAAATAACATTTTCAATAACAATAGTTTTCGGGAATACGCTACGTTATTAACAACTCGCTTATACGAAATCAATTACTACATTTCTAAATAATGAAATTATCTTAGTTTCATATTCATTAAACTCACTTAATGGAAGGCCACGGCTGTGTGTGTAGTGTTCAAATAAAGACTGGTTTAAATATCACTAAATGTCACAAAAGAAAATGCCATTTATCACTAAACAACACAAAATGCGTGATTAGATCATCACTAACTTTTTATGTATGTATGTCTCGTAAACTCTGTTCCAATAAATTAAGTCGTTTCAATAAAGCTTGGTACCATTTGAAATGAAGCATGTTAGATAATTCAAGAAGAAAATTTATTATATTAGTCTTCCTTCATGGGTTGGAATCCACGATGGGTGAAAGAAGCAAAAATGCTGCTCAGTATATGCATAGATATCCTATTTATAGATCCATCTTTGTTGTTTATATATGCATACACATAATATATTTGCATATACATGCAGGAGTTCATGTGTATTCACTTGTTACAATAAAACGATGTAATGGTTTTGTTCTCACCTCACTTTAAAGCAAAATTTTACTCGACAGAGATATTTATCAGAGTTGGAGTAAATATAAAATCAAAAAAGTTAATGTAAACCGTTGGAAAAAGGCTTATGTTAAAAAAAATTATATAACTTCGTTACCAAATGACATCTGAAAAAAGCACACAATGGTGACAAAATCAGAATTATTTGCCAAGTAGGGAAAGCTGTCTGAATTGTTTAGTAGTTGTCATGTATTATATATGGAGCTCTATTTCCGATACTGATGGAATTTCATGGAACACAAACTTTGCTAATTACTCCTAGATAAATTTCGATCTGAATTCTGAATTTGCATTAGAAATTCAACATGACATGCTTTAGAAATTTTTGCATTATTTAAGCTGAATATTTGACCAGGGAATGACAATGTTCCTTAATTATTTTACGTAAGCCTTCAGAAAGTTAAATTCTAAAATTTACTGTGTGAACATAAGTCACGTTTTCTATCTAACAACAATTGAATTAATAGTTCATTTAACGTTGCGCTTCCCCCACAAAATAATCAGAAGGCATGACTGCAACAGTAAACTGCTCACAATGTTATACCAGTTCACTCCTAGCAGTTTACGGTATTCACTATTGTCAACTTTTTGTAGGGGAGAAGAAATATGCTCCTGAAAATAACCTAAAAATAGTTTTCTGATTAGGATAAATTTTTCGACTAAACTGTGCCGTACAGTTAAGCGGCGGAAGGATTTTAGGTCATTTCTGGAATTTCCAGTAGCACTTTTTTGCATTCTTCCAACATATATCGATTAATTTTTATCCTGCTGAATTTGCTAACAATATAACACTGTTATCCTTTCTGAAAAAAGTTATGAATTTGCTACTGACTTTGGAACAAGCTCTCAGATTTCTTCCATCAGTAATTGCATAGTATTTACTGTGAATATAAAAAATAAAAACATATAAAACTTGTACCGTACACTCTTGCGTTCCTTAAACCTAATATGGTCTTCTAATATTTAGGACTTAGTAGCGCACTTGAATTAAATAATGCTATAATATTTTCTCCGATATACCCCTGAATTTTTATGCTATCATTTATCTCATACATTTTCTTTTTCATGGATGACGGCAAACGTCTCGCCTTAACGAAAATTGTTCAACCATATTCCGTCTCTCCTAGACACCACCGACCAACCGGGCCCATTATTGGATATCTATTCAATCGTGCCGTTCATCCGGGACCCATCGAAGAAACCTCCGGCGTTCGTAGCTCGCGCAGTCTATGGGGAGTAAATCGGAACCCAAGAGCAACTGATCAGAATTGTGGAGCAAATATTCTCTGCACGGATGTAGTTGCCAATGCGGTCTTGCTTCCGAACCGCATCCGAAGAAGTGATCGCGTGCGCAGGGAAATTTGAACTGTCCGGAATAGTTATAAGAGCAAATCTCACCTTCTGCTCGGTAAGGGATTGTATAATTTTTGCACTTTGTAACGATGCAAGAGCACGCACTTGGGACAACATTTTTAAATCGAGGTGTCTAGACCAAATGTGATCGTATTTTTGCGAGTTCAGGAACTTCAACCTGCAAGGTGTATACAATTACCCTAAAAATATCTATCTATTTACTTTTATAATATTTCGTGACACCAAAACCAGGTTGCGACTGGGGCACTAAATGTACTAACAACATTCTTTGAAACGAACTATTATACTTACATATGTAGATGCTCACACGGCATGGTCGAATTGATTATTGTCTTTGATTTAGAATAATGGTTGAAGTATGTTTTCACTATATTTTCCTTTCAGTTTTACAGTCATGAGATTATGACTTGATACTTCACTTTTCTATTAAGTGAAATAATTCATAATTTTGATATTTTTAAAATTTTACTCGTAAGTCCTTACGATCGCGAGATCCACTTATATTTACAATACTAAATCAATGAACAAAGAAAAAGTCTCACCGTAACTACCATATGAACCGACCAATGCTAAGTTCGTTGTCAAAATTAGCACGTTTACTTGATTAATCTTCACTCACGACATATTGTCTATATGAGTTTCAAGAATAACTGAATACTCTTAAGAGAAATGATATTTTTTATTAGGTTATAAAATTGTTTTTATTTGTGTGTTTTCTGCCGCAATCATCGTTTGAACAAAAAATATCGTTTATCGGTTTGAACAAAATCGTCATTTGTTTCATGCATCTTAATTAATTAATTTCAATATCTTAATTCTATCCTTAATTTCATCTATCTTAATTCTAATCTATCTTCTATCGTAATTTCATGCATCTTAATTCTATCCGGACTTTTAAATTCATCGGACCCTAGTGTTCATTCGGCAATTTCTGATAAAAATAAAGCATCAAGTTAATGAGAAGTTTGAGCCGCTCTATAATTTTTCTCAGATAATCGCAGAGAACGATTTTGAATGACTCTGAGATTACAATAATTCTATAATTGTTCAATGTTACAATCAAAAATTTAAGTTTGGCTGTGTCGTCATATTTTTCGTTGCTGGTTTACTTCGACATTTTAACTGGATGAGAATATTCTGAAGATGCCTTTACCGGGCCTATAACTTGAATTATTTTGCCCTAAATATTAGATCCATTTTCCACAATCATACAAATTTTTAACTTTAATGATATGATAACGTCGATACAAACTATCATGATACTACGAAAATAGTAATTTTATTTGCTAATTTTCATAGGTTTACGTTCCAGCCCTCGCTTGCTCTGAGCAATTACACTTTTGCAGCATGCGCAAATATTTTTGTTTGTAACTTCTAATTTTCCTACGACTTTCTAGTTTCTAGGATTGCTAATATGATGAGGAATAAAACGTCGATGTGTTTTACATTGATTATCCAGTTAATTAATAGCAATGATTTCTTCAGTTAAAAGTAAATGTTTACACATGATTGGGTATTGTTAGTCCAATATTTCCGCTGCCTTTTAAGCAATATTTTTTGTCTCCAAAAATATTGCAGCGCTCATAAATTAAATTAAAACATCAAAGGAAGAATTAAATAAAGTAATCGAGAAGTAAAAGAATTGCTTTTCTAAAATAAATTTAAAATGATGACGCTCAGATCATTAGCGTGATTTTTAGAAAATTACTGAGGGAAAGAATAGTAGTAAATTAAATTTTTTACCTGTTAAATGTTAAAATTGTTCTTTCATATATGATTTTTGAGTTGATTCTCCGCTGATTCCGAGCGGTCTTATGCTTGAGGCAAAAATATTCAGTAGACCTTTAGAAATTTAGCACAAAACGATGTTAATCCGACTATTTTGATTTTCAGTAAAGAACATATCTCCCTACACCAAACATATTTACCTAAATTTCTTGTACAGGGTATATTAATCTTCTGTTACGTAACATTTTTCAACATTGAACAAATACAGATACATGCGTGTGCGTATTTAAAAGCGCAGTCAGCCCCGTGATATCGGGGTTCAATTTTGCTATCCCGGTATTACATATGCTTCTTTTCTGTAAAATCATTATTTCTGATATTTCTGCCATTTTCGTCATTTTTCGGGCTTCTGTAGCAATGTTCATGGGTTTAAACGCAGTGCAGCATGGTAGAAATGCTGATTCAGTCAATCAGAGTGTCGATTGCGACGCTGATGATAAGATGTGTGATATGGTTGAATTTCTCCATACATTAAGCGAAGAACAGAGTCACGCTACCGTAGTCCGCTATTACGTTGTGGGCGAGTTAATGGATTGCTACGTCAAGTAAGAAAAAATTATAAAAAACTTTGCCATCCATCAATAAAACTGTAATACATGTTTTTGATGGTTTTAAATGTTTCTCTTGGTTAAAAATTGAGTTAAAAGACCTTAAATATTTTCAAAAGTACCGTAGAAATTATAAAAAATATGCGTATGGTATATTTAAATATATTATTTCGACCTTACAGATCTTCCCTTATCGCTGTTGGGTAGGGGAAGAAACTATTGTAAAGGAGAGAGGACTATAGATAATATATGAATCTGCAATTTTAACTTTACTTACAAAAGCGTGGAAAACATGCAGAGTATTATGATCAATACTTCAACTCCATACATCGCGCTTATGTCCCTATTAATTCATTATGGTAATTCTTTTAAGTTGTCTTTCTCTGCTGCAGCTGCATTATACATTACGACACTTTTTATGAAACCAATCATAACATTAGGAGAGATGGCTCCCACTGCCTCTATCACAGCTGTTTTTAATACTCTCTCTGTAAGTTCTGCCATTGATGAACCATCTCTAGGTATTAAACTTATTATTCCTAGCTATTTCTCTCTGAGCTCACTCTTAACATGACTCTTGAATGTGCTCCATACAAATTCAATGGCATTAAGTGGCTGTCAACATGAGAAACTGAGAATGAAGACAATCATCAATGAGTTCATCCAGCATGCAATGAGTTAGTGGGTTGTCAACAATGAACGTATGTTCTGTAACACCTAGCTGTGTGTATGAGCCAATTAAGCCATTGAATCATTGTATACAATCAACCGGTTTGACAGCACTACGCTTTGTAGTAAACGTTATTCATTGGATTGATATCATAGTACCAATGCAGAGAAGCTTTGTTTCTGTATGCATGGTTTTACATGTGTCAATCATATCATCTCATATGAAGAATAATTAACATCTTTTTAGTAACATACTTCGTATTCAATTTTTCATAGAAGGAATTGTATTTTATTTGTAGGGAATCTATTTCCTTGGAGAAAATTCAATATCACGTGGAGGAAATTTAGTTTCACATGGTGAAAATTCAGTTTTACCTGGAGGAAATTTAGTTTCACACGGAGGAAATTCAGTTTCACTCAGTGGAAATTAAATATCGTTCTAAAAGAATTCAATTTCCTGTGGAGAAAGTCGGCGTATAAATGTGATGCTGTGTAAGATCATTTCTTATAGATTTCGAAATTTCGTGGGTAAATACATACAGGTACACACATTCATTGCTATGCTTGGACAGTTATTTTTAAGACAAGCGACAGGAATATGCAAAATTCAGTACCAGAACTTCTCATCTTGAATGCAAATCGCCCTTCCTTTCATGTTAGCTCTGATGGAATTGAATCTAGAGATACAAAACCATCGGAAAATTCTGTTCATTCGCATATATTGTGTTATTATGTCAGAGCTGAGCTCGGCTTCAAAAATGCAACTTGCACGTCGCAAGTCAAAGCCTCCATAACTTCGGAATAATATTTTGCTCCATTATTATTGTGAATATCGGCAAAGTCTTCTAAGGTTAGAGTGACTTTAAGAAGTCCTCTTCAATGTATTATTTATTCCAGATCTCGTAGTGCTAACGAAGCTTAGCCTCCACTCAAAAGTAGATTTGTTATTCCAGCATGAGAAATGGAAATATCTCTGATCTTAGAGAAATCTTCATACGTATTTCATTTATGAAATTATTTTGTAATATGTACGAAAACAATGTATTATAAATGACTTGGATGTTATGCTGCAAAATAATCAGCAGCAATTCATATCATAAAACAGATTTTGAGAAACTATTAACTATCATTCATTGTTATAAATAAGTTAAATTATATTAGTCTGGCGTGCACAAATAATTGAGAATGTAGAACAGAGCTCAGAAAAATAAATTGTTTTTATTATTCATAGATTGCTCCTCCAACACAGAAGATACTGATCGATAATAAAATTGTGTAGAAAAATATTTACCGTATGAGCATGCTGCCTTCTCTGACACCAGAAAGTCAATGAAAGAAATCATCCTACCACGCAGAAAATAGAGCACTTGAAACAAACAATTGATTGTTCGTAAATATTTTTTTAGGAAAGTATGAACTATCATTGTTGGCTCCTGTATTGTAAAGAATGCTAAAGATTGTAACAGGGAGATTAGAACACGGTTTGTGTCCCGCCATATAGCGTTATTTTTATGATCATGAGGTTAATAACAGCAGACATAGCAATCCCTTCCCCCTGAAAAATGCAACCTTATTCACGAGTACGATTTCCAAAAAACGTGTGGTCTGAACTGACAGTATAAGAAATAGAATACTCCATCAAGTAAAGGGTGTGGCAAAAGTCACATGATATATTTAGAATTAATTTATGCAAAAACAACTCGAGATAGAAACTTCGGGTGAATTGCAAACGAAAGAAAGTGTTTTGGAGTTTCTATTTAAATAGGATATCATATAAATGTCCACCATGTTGGTTTATGCATATGCACATTCTTTTCGTAACAGAATCCATCACTTTTCTTAGCATCTCGGGAGGAATGTTGCGAATCTCTTGAGAAATGTTCACTTTCAAATGTTTCAAATTACGAGGCCTATTAATGTATACTTTTGACTTTAAGTACCCCCATAAAAAGAAATCCAAAGGGATCAAATCACAAGATCTAGGAGCCAAAGGAATATCACCAAAACGTGAAATTAATCGATTTGGAAAAATTGTCTTCAAAAGAAAAAAATGTTCAAAATGAGAAAATTGAGAAAGCGAACGTTTCTCAAGAGATTCGCAACATTCCTCCCGAGATGCTAAGAAAAGTGATGGATTCTGTTACGAAAAGAATGCGCATGTGCATAAAGCAACATGGTAGACATTTAGATGATATCCTATTTAAATAAAAACTCAAAAACTCTTTCTTTCGTTTGCAATTTACGTGAAGTTTCTATCCCAAGTAGTTTTTGCATAAATAAATTCTAAATATATCATGTGACTTTTGCCACACCCTCTACAAACATTGCTTTGCTAAATGAATTTTAATACGAGATATATGTATGAGCTGGTGGCATGAGTACACTCAGTGGTCTACAGTTTTGATGATGATCTGATACATCACTATAAGTAAAATTCGAGCATTGAAATCAAATCTGACACATCTTTCTTAGAGTGACATGCACTGACGTTACTGCTGTGCTGCGATCCGTATCTTCTTGAGCAAAAATCTGTTATTGTGGACACAGCTTAACGCGTTGTTAGTGCATATCTAACAATAAAATTACACTTTCATACGAGATTTAAATTCAAACAGTCGTTCACGAACATTAAAATAGTTTGAAAACAAATGAGCCACTAACTTGAAACAATTGCAGTATTTTATCGTGTTTCTCTTTGACACTTCGGTTCAATTTAAACAGAAGTAAGCCAAAACTTAACAGACAAGTAAATAATCACAAGGGTGCAAAGTACGATCACATTAGTGTTGTTGTCGAATTCAACGACTTAGCGTGATCAATTGCGGGGGAAAATATTCACCATCAAACACCCCGATTCGGATGAACGTCTCTCATTCTCAACAAAAAGCCATTCTTAGTCGAATAATAACGCCATTATCGGTATTAGTTGCTTCGATACACCGAGCTTTCAAAGTAAATCCTAAAGTAATGGCATATGTTGGGATGAAAGACTAAAAGGACGTGTTTTCTCGGGAATTTCAATGTAAATTAACCTACAATTTTGTATCAGTGATTAAACAGATGCAATTTGAATCAGATGATCTGACAGTATTAATTGATAGAATTTAAATTATTTAGAACCTGCAGCTAGTTTAGGAATATTGAAATGTATTGCTTAAGATTCAGCATACTATGTGACCTGGTTAGAAATTCCAGTGCATGAACTATGCTTATAATAGAACCACTACAATGAGTGAATCATATTTTCATTCGTTGTTTTTAATACAATATTTAAACTTCATAACTGTATCAATTTCAGTATTTCGAGTTGAGCAACTGAACGTGTTCCTCAGAAGGGCTTCATTGAAAACAGAAGAAAAAACCATGCCCATTTTTATTGCATTATAACGTAGCTGATACGTACTGAACATTTTCAAATCTCGTTGTAATATGGTGGAATTAGCAATTCTATTTCCATCACAGTATCTTGTACTGTTAGTGAGTTTTTCAATCAACTTATGAGTATTGAAAAAAAGTAAAACTTTCTCATTGCAGGCCTGCAAACTCTATTGCCGTGAAGTACGAAAAATATATCATGCATAGAAAGGATCTCAAATAAAGAGTTCATCTTGTATTAAGAAATCAGTTGTGCGTAAGAGACGATGAAATTTAATCTGATCTGTAGTACTAACAGTCATGCGTACGTGCTGCTTAAGGCAACGAAATACAAGAATAACATCATAGAAAGTTTGCATCAGAATAAGTGTCAAAGGTAATGAGATTTTTATAAGTTATAAGTATTTAAAATTCAAATCGATTCAACTATGATATTTTCTTCAGTTTCAATAATGAACTAACTTCCAAAGGAGTACAAATTCCTAGACTTGCTACTTCTAATTCACCAAAATTTCATTTGGCCTGTTGAAGTAATTTATTTTCGCAAACTGAAAAAGTTTACCATTGTTCTTTGTTATATTCTGATACACTTACTTGCAAAATATGTTGCACAAAATAGTAAATGAGGGCAGTGAATGCCACTGTAGTTTTGTACACGCTGTCTTGATGAACAATTAGGTACAGTAAAAGGTCTATGAACCAGTAGTAAACAAACCCTCAGGTCAAAAGCGGCTGCTTTAATTATACATTCAGTTGATTGGTAAAGAGTGTTTTAGTACGAGTATTCACAGAAGCCTTTGAAAGGAACAATCCTTTTATTAGAAATTCGACGACGCAGCACAACACTCAATATGGTCTCATTATTAGTCATAAAAGCGTATATTAGTAATAGGCTTATATGACTCACTGCGGTATTGCTCGCCAGTAAGCTCCCAATATGCGCTAACAAGAATACAGGAAACAGACTATCTGCAGGTTTATTCATTCACTGGAGTAGAGTTAGGAGCACTGAAGCATACGTGCACCGGCTGTTTGGCATCAGTGTTTATTGATCATCAGACGACATAAAGAGCCTTGCGTAAGAAGTTCTGGTCTTTGTCAAAATGATTTTTTGTATCTTTTGTCAAGGCCTGATGATGCTCCAATACAGGGGAGAAGTGGCTGTACATGGAAAAATGTTTACCGTACCTAAAACTATGCTAACTTTTTTACCTAGAAATTTTGAGTTACTGAACTCTTCGTGTGGGAGGAACTTTTGAATTTTCGAATTGGTTCAAAAAGAAATGATATAAGTTTAAATCATTTCAGCTTCAGCTCTTGTCCATTTCAAAGAACATGGTCATTTTATTAGCAGCTAAAAAAACTCGTAACCAGCAGGTACATTATCATACAAGCAATTTCTTTTGATTCCAGAAATACATAATCGGCTCCTGCTTCTGGCCGTTAAACTTTGTATCGTTTCATTGTTAAGTTGTGAAATGATTACGTATTTTATTTAAGAACTATTCATTTGAAATTAAGTAGCGACGGACACCATGAGTCAACTGATTGATATAGCTAACGTTTTCGTTCTTTACATGATAACTATAATTTGTTTTATGAAATCTAATAACCTAGCACATCATAAAAATTCATATGAAACAGTAACGTCATAGAAGCATTTTAGTGATATTAATTTTACGTTTGCAGCTGCACGCCAGGAAAGCAAATGCACACAAGTGATGCTAGTCGACAGAGGACCGATAAATTAAGTTGCAGATACCGAGTAAAATATCGACCAATTTCTTCTCTCATTTCCACGTATACCTACCAGATTTATATGAAAGACTTCTGCATACATTATACTGAAGCCTTGAGACTCTTCACAAGTTAGTTTCTATCCTTCACTGCCGTTTCTGGTAGTTATTATAGGGATCGTGTGGATAAGTTATGGAAAATATTCAGCACGTAACCAACTGCAAATGAAATGTGGGAAAAAGACCTCATGTTCATTTGTAGAAATTATTAGAGAATTACCGAAGTCGCTTCTGCATAGAAGGTTAAAGATATTTAATCTAAAATAATGTTCACGTTGAGAAGTGGTTGTTTTAATTCTTCAAGATACAAAGTCTCTGCCCACTCAATAAATTTACCTATGGCACTAAATACCCCATGTTTACTACGTAATGAAACCTGGACTATATATATATATATATATATATATATATATATATATATATATATATATATATATATATATATATATATACTGTACGTATCCCCTCATATCATTTTTAATTCCTGCTACTGTTGTGTGTTTTTTACCTGTTCTTTTAGGCTTAGTTCTTTACCACGGGCCTCCATCAAGTAAATGTGTTTTATATACGTAATCATTCTAGCGCACCTTCAGAAATGCAAGGATGTCCTGCTGATTTTGTCCGCACATCAATCGTCCCAGTTTTAATTTGAACCTAAATCAGAGTAGAAACGGGTAGGTGTGTGACTGGCAGTTTATGGTCGACTGATTCACAAAAAATCTGATACACACACTCGTCTCTGCATGCCATAAAAATAAGCAGTTTATAGCATGAATAAATACAAACACACTTTTCAAATATGTACGCTTTTTTATTCTATTGCTTTTTGTTACATGAAAATTTCACTCATGTTCAGTAATTTGTTCGACTGCATAAATATTAATATTTTGTTCTAATTTAGCACGACATGAAGCCTTGACAGCAATAATTTTTAGTCAGATAAGCTGTGGAATGATTCACTAGCAAGGCATCTACAGTCCCTGGATTATGAGTAATATTTTTTAGTGATATAAATGTACAGTGCCCAGAAGAACATTTTTTAAGCAAATATTACACACCAAAGTCAAATATTTTATCGGGTCATGGTTGGATAGAAAATGGTGAAAAAGTATCAAAATGAACATTGAGACAGTGGAAATATATTTTCAAAGACATGATCAAGATAACACTGTTGGTAAAGCAATGAAAAAATTAGGAATGGCTGAAGCATGAACTGTCGAAATACTAAGGCCGAAACATGTACATTTTAAAAATCAATTTTCTTACATAGAACTCATCTTGAACGTGATAACGAATAGTTCTGAAAAAATTTTCAGTTCAGAGAAGTTTGTTTCTATATCACGATTCTATACATTTATGAAAAACATCTCATGCACAGTAAATGACTGCATTGAGGAGAAAATAAAAAAACATTCTTTCATGTAGTAGTTATTACTGTAGTTCCCGACATTTCAGATTCCGTACTTCAAAAAGATGCGAACAGGTGTATGTACTGGTGAATTCTTTTTTCTTGCAGAGATAAATTAAAACCAACTCAAGCAATTCTTGAAATAAAAAGAAAATCCAGGACTGCTAAAAATAATGACTCAGGGGCAAAAATTTCAGGCCTTACCAAATGTTATGTTGCTACTGTATAAATTCCTATATTTATGTTCAAATAACTGATTCAAACCATGGGCTCGCACTTGACCTTCGATCACAGTTCTGACCTTCAGAAAACACTAGAATAAACAACCGGGATTTTATCAAATCGATTTTTCTTACTTCTTCCGGTCTTTTTATATGAATATTTGAAGTTTAATACAAAAATTTTTCTCTGACAGCTTAATTTTTGGCATCTTCAGAAACACGACTGAAAAAAATGACTGGAAATTGTAGATGTTTGTTTGCATAAAGTGTCGTGTTGGTATTGAGATCCCAACAGAACCATTTCACTTCTCAGCTCACGTCGCTAGGTTTGAAACTTAAATTTGCTAGTTTACAGCTCCAAACGTTGAGCATGAACACTGTAATTGACTAAAGATGTAATGTTAATTTGTTGTATTTTTTAAAACTTATTTACCGCTCCTTTAACTTGAGAATAACTTAATGCCTGCCAGTAATTTGCTCAAGGCTTTAATGGTCTTGTTGTGAATAGCTGGATAGGAACTAGGGAAGAAATGATAGAAAAACTTATAAGAATTTAAATATTGGGCTGACATTTCAATCATGAACTCGGTCAAGAACTGAGAGGAAAAAGACTTAATTAGATAAAAACAATCTGAAGCTACAGAAGTATATACACGTATTAATAACACGTTCTTTCTACGAACTCAACCAAGGAAATAACGTAAAAATATTTAGGCTGACTGGCAAAAATATTTTTGCAAACTACAAAGTTTTGGAAGATTAAAATATTAGGAAAATTGTAAAATGATCATACATATCATATGTCTAAATGCAAACCAATGTGTAAGTGCATGGATAAATTAATGGCCGGAGAAATTTTCTTACAATTTTAACTCTAGTTTCATAACAATGGTCATTCATTGAGTAAATGTATAAATTCACTTGATATAAGTTTGAATAAAGCCCTGTATGATAAATTATATAATATTGCTTAGCAGATATCTACAATTTTCATACAAAAACTCCTGCATGAATCTGTGTAATAGCCTATGCTCTATCGCTCCAGTTAAAGTGTTCCATGCAATTTCCTAAAGTATTTCAAACTAATTATTAAAAACGATTCTGCACTTGAACGGAACAGAACATGTACTTAATACAAATAATACTGGACATAGTAGACACATAGTTGTAGTTGGAGATAGTAGATTTCCCCAATACATGTAATAATTAACCAGAAAATTTTTACCATCACGATTTTATATTTATATTATAGATAGAAAATTTACAAGTAATAAATTTCCTGATACTTCAACACACATGTAAGGAAAAAAAGAAAATGCACAGATTTAACTACTCAATAATACATACAATATTTACAATATTTATTTTCAAAATGTGAATTCCTTCACATATGCCAAAAACCCATATTAATATCTTTTCAGCATTACCGGTAAAAAGGCTTTAGAATTTGCCATGAATTTCAGGTATTTTTCATTGAACTATCTTTTAAAAATCTAATATATACTTGAATCATTGTGTGCAAGTTATGAATGAAACTAGTAAATGAAGTTAACAGTATATCTTGATTTATTGTGGCTGTTTATGAGGGAAAATTAAACACAGATTCCCAGATGTACTAAAACATGCTACACATAAGAACATTTCCAAACGGAGCATTCATTGCAACAAATTTTACTCCTTCAACATTTTTCTCACACATTAACAATACCCTAAATTTCCGCTACAAAATATAGTAATGCATTTGTAACCTATTTCAAGTGAAAAATAAATAATATACGCATAAGGCAAGTCAAACATACACTGTAACTCCAACTGAACTGTCAAAATGGTTATTGGTCTGGATGAACATGCCAACTAACCGCCTAAATCGTGTTAATGTGTAGCTTAAGCCTATGAGAAATAAATTGAAGTCACTAACAGCTTTTCACAATTTTTTCCCCAACGCTTACGCCATTTCGAAAAATTATGAAAAATAAAACTGATATGTTTAAACAACTGTAATAATTAGTTTAATATAAGATGAAGTTAAAAAATTATTATAAATTGAACATCAAATACTAGGCTCAGAACAACTTTTGTTATATCGTTTACTTGCTTAAGCGATTGAGATTAATATATTAATTTTTATTTTCAGCTGCCAAATAAAATTTTCTGCAGTTTAAAACTGACCTTTGATATTTTTGAAAGAAACCAAAGAGAGAATATAATTAACTTTTGAGCTCACGAGGATAAATCAAGGATTTTCTCCTGCAAGAGATGCGATAAAATTACAGTTTTCAATTCCAACCAGTGGCTTTGATGATTCCAGTTTCTTTCTTCAAGGATACTTCAGAAATAAAAATGATATCAAGTTGTCTTCCGAGGCAGTCAGCAGAAGAATAAATTGAGTTACATTTTTGACTAATTAAAATAACTACTTTTCTACGTACAAATAATGGTTTTGATGGGAACAATCGTGAACATATTTACTACATTCGAAATACCTGATGTAATTATAAAGTAAACAAATTTTTATTCCCAGACAAATGTGTGAATAACAATTAAAAAGTACTAACAAATTGTTACTATCAATTATGTCTATGATGTATTCAAGATGTATACGCTTTTGAATACAGCCACCATCGATAAATACTCAAAATACTTGTGTTAAAAATGATAAATAGCCTCTAAAATTTCTTTATATGAATTCAAAAGATGCATAAAACATAACTGGTGTGCTTTAATTTTGAATACTTTCATGTAATGGTTTTCAACTGGAGTCAGAGGAGTGTAATGGCTGTAGAAAATCATTTGTTTTCTGATTTACGAGTGGCATTACATTCTTCTCAGTATTTACTTTAATTGTTTTAGCTCTGATATTTTATCTTAAAATTTACAGAAAATCTCATGCAAATATTTAAACTTGGTTGGTTAGAAATAATCGTGCGTGATAAAATTTAGAAATAAAAACATGATATAATTGATATAAAATATCATACACTACTGAAATTCATGCACTATCCCTAGACACATACCAGATGAATCAGACACCAACGTTATGTCAAATTTATTCAGCTCTCGTTCAATATTAATCATATTCATTGTATTGTGCATTTGATCAATGCACTTTTACTGAGAAATTACTAGAGTGTGATGAGGGAATACAATGCATTGGAGCATACTCCTTTTCTTAAGAAAGTTTTTTATTTTTTGTTGCTATAATCAGGCCTGGAGCACAAAGAATAGGCATGAAATTGTTGATTAACTCAACAAAAATTCGAGCACGTCTGTAGTTTATTTCGCAAGTATTCTTCCACCAAACTCCTTCTTAACGTAATTCAAGTTGACCTGTAATACGCGGACTAGACAATTTTAAAGCATGTTTGAGCATTAAGGTATTTAAAAAACTAAAATATACAAACTGTTTTCCTCTTGTATAAAAGTGACTGCTACCAAAATTTGAGATTCCGAAACTGTATTGTTAGTAGTTAAGGCGATCAATAATTAATACCTATGTTTTATAAGTGATATATATTTGGTGAGACATGTCCTTTATTTTAGCCCTTCACTATTTAAAAGTCGTATTTGATTCAACTGTATTTATTGATTTTCTGCATTTTAATGTATGGCCCTTGAACATTTTTGAACTCCATTTGGGGAAAGTAACTTGAATGTTAGTTTTAATATCCGTATACTTATAACACAACTTGGTCTGTTGATGTCGTAAGTGACTTACAACCCAAATGGCTTTGTAAATATTCATGTGTACTATTTCAATAGTTCCTAAAAATCTACAAACTTAATAATACGATCGTGTAAATGGCATATAACTTAATAAAAATGCGACATATACTTGAATCCTGTATGTTTCACATAGATCATGAGAGTGATTCAAATCTTCGATGTAACATCCGTAGATTTTTTAAGAAATAGTCTATTTAGTTTTTTGTTACATTTAACTGTAATTAGGTTCATACAAATTCTTCAATGAACCTTTGTGTTGGTTGCTGTTAAGGAATGTCTTGAAAATCCTGCATGAATTAAGAATGTAGTAGAAGTTAAATTTCTTCCAAAAAAAGTATTCGTTATGATATTTGGATGAATATCCGCCCTGCAGTGGTCATGATTGCCTTCAATCACGAAATAAAGCATTACATTTTATTATACTTTGTATATGTCAGTTTTAAAACCTAGTTTCCCAATTAAAATTTTACTCACCTTCTTGTCAATTATATCGTCCGATCTTCTGGTTTTAAAATTCAATGCAGTAGATTTTGTGTGATGACCGAGTCACAACATAGTCATCTACATAGCAGAACATATCGTCTCTGTTTGCAAGTTGTGTAAATTTATTGTTTAGCCTCAGATTAAAACTGGACGGTGTCGAAAGAATCCAAAAACGTATGCTAAAATAATATTGCATCAACTTTGCATACCTTAGCAATGAAGTCTTTCGAAAAAATCACCTCTAGTTGCAGAATTCAAAAACAAGTACCATCAAACTGTCACAGCATTCAAGGCTGTCGTTTCTCTTGGAGTTTCAAAATCATAGCTAACGTCACCCTCCTCACCGAAAAATTGCCAGCAGGAGTTCCTCTAAAGTAGTGTAAGCGATTTCGAGTGGCTTCAACGTGCCACCTACACCCTACCGAGGTCGGAGTAACACTGAGCTGGAAATCTTATACGAGCTAACAGTTTACTCACTACTTCAACTTTGCCAGTTTTTCCGTAATTTTTCAGGAATATTTATACCTAAAACTCTTATTCCTTGCCTTAGTTGTGCAGATAATTATGAAAATATTAATTACGTCTCTTACATCTTCCTGTGAAGCTGTTCTGAATACTTTCTGTCTTAAAACTTGAATTGTAGTCACACCTGTTAGAAATAACAATAATTGAAGAAACAATTCAAAAACATTTGTTTGTGACATTGTTACATTTCGGACAATTTTGTAAGTTTAGACGCACTTATTTCTGGATGTGTTTAAAAAATTCATCGATATGATTTCTGGTTTTTAATTAAACAGGTCATCAGTAACAATTAAATCAGTTACCAAAATTAAATATTGTAATTCGTAAACATGTAATTTAGCTTCAATAATTCTAGATAAAAACACTGCATTCATTTAGGCAATTATGTCAATAAAAAAGCGGATAATGCTAAAAACAATTAATACCATTTTGAAATCTCTTTCACAACCGTTTAGAGAATCACAAAAGTGTTTTGTTAGGAGTTAAAGAAGTAAAGTTATTGATTTTTCATCGTTGAAGAGCAATAAAAACTAATCGATGAATTTATAATAATCCTAAGTAAAAGAAAACAACATCATGAAACGGCCAGAAATTCAACAATTACCGTAATTTCTCTTATGACATTGTTATATAATGTTTTTAATATCAATTCATTTCATTTCAGTTTCCTCTGGAACTTATAAAAAATGAAAAACTTTTTTGTCAATATTATAACACTTTCAAAATCTCATTAGCAATATATTCTGATCTTCAATCGGAGACTTTTTTGGCATTAATACATGTTTATAGCAACGTTGATATCACTTAAACACAGTGCAGTTTCCCTCGAAAATTAGCGTCCGTCAAGCAAAGTTGTCTCGTCAGGAAAGCTAATTTCGCATCATGGTTAGATCTGGCTTTCATGTTGTCTACTTGATTATTCGGATGACTGCGATGTCTAATTAAGAAAACGCTATCAGCACTTTCTAGCTGATATTAGCTACAAAAACACCCACGTCATGTTGAGCTAAATCCTGTGCATGGTGTACTACAAGGCAGATGTGTACTTTTGTTTGACATAACGTTTTCAATTATAAACTAGAATCTTATAATTTATTATTTCACAAATTTATTATGTGAACATTTTTTGAATATATATAGTTTAAACGATATCGATTTATTTTATCAGAAATATCTGAACGATAATAATTTTAAAAAGGAATTTTGAAGGCAATCACAGTCTTTGGCACCTTCTTATATCGAAAGGAGGAATTGAAGAGAAGTCAGGTCAATGTCACAAAACAATTTACCTCAGCCACACATGGGACCTGCAGGCATGTTTATGATTGGCGTTTTTCAATGTGTATTCCTACTGACTTCTTAGACACAGAAGCCTTCACTGATTTACAATTACCTCAAAATAATGGCGGTTAATTTGTTTCACAGCTCCTAACCTGATGGGGTGAAAAACCAGGCTTCATTTAAACAAGCATGTAGTAGCTATACCGTCTTGTTGACCCAGCTCAATAGCTAACAAAACCAAGCCCTTTCTTACTAAATTTGATCCGCTCCCACTCGAAAAACTTCACGATTATTACATACCTCTAAAAGCCTCAATGTTCGTTGGGGCAATTTCCTCTTCTCTGCAGTCGGCTCTAGTTTTTCTCGCTGTAGATTTTGTCTGGACAATTAAACACTCAAGCAAATTTCTTTTTCACCCATTCTTCTCCTCGATTCTTGAATATTCCTTTCATTCATAACATGCTCGTTTTCCTCACTTATTTTAAACAACACGCATTTGCAGTTATCTTTGTACTGTTTGGAACAATACTCAAGGTTTAGCATTTAAATTATGTATCTGCTTTTATTTTCTCCCTGAATAATATATATGCAATATTTTTAATAATATAGATAATATTTTTACCAGAAATATCTATTATAATATCCTGAAAAATATGTACAATATATCATAAGAATGTGTTTCTCAACACTTGAAAATTAGTAAACTCGCTGAATTTTCTCTTTTTCTGCCTTACAACAATGTAGTGGATCGCCCGACCGAAAATTGAATCACTTAAATGGTTGCCCTTATCGCAATGGATTTCAATAGTTGCTACATACTTTACAAACGCGTTCAGTATATCTATTCATTCCTCGGCATCGTTCAGACGAAATGTGAATCATTACGAAGTTGGAACTGCATTCATGTATTCGTGAAAGCTTCAACAAAAATTTCATTTTGCATGGCAGCTTTGAGGGAACTAAAATTTGAGTAAAACCAGGATTGTGGTGTCGGTTCGTTCAGTGATTCTCAGAAGTCAAAATCCGATCTCAGAAGATCGTTGGGAATTAGCGGAGCCTAAGTCTTGAGATATTTTGAAGAGAATTGGGGAAGTATGGCAAAATGAATAAGTCGTTTGGTCTTTTTTTTCATTGCTACACAAGTTGCATTCTGTTTAAAATTAAGATATTCATCATGTACAGGTACCTCAATCACACACAGGAACCCCAGTCAGCTACATCTACCTCAATCACCCACATACTTCCAGAGTCAAGAAGGATAGCAGGGAGAGGAGTAACTTGCATATTCATGTTACTGATTTTTTATGTAGTAATTAAATGTTTAAACAACGAAATAAATGGTCTCGAATAGTCGTCTTCACAGTCTTCTTTGATGACACCGGAGATGAGTTCATGAGGCTGAAGACGCCTTTTATATCTGAGATTACTGAGTTCACAATTCAAATTCTTTGTTCTACGTAGAATTCTTTTCAGTTTGTTAATGTCTCGTCGTGGGGTAGGAAACCAAAGTTGCACTGTATACGCCAAATGTAGCCAAATAATCCTTCATATGTAGAATTCTAATTGTATGTTCTTTGACATGTATTAAAGGTTTTTTTTATGGAACAATGAATAATATTTTTATTTCTGAAGCTTTTTTCTACTTGTGTGCCATGCATTAAATTTTCAGGGAAATGATACTAAAATCTTTTTGTTACTGTATTGCTTCAATAGGTGTGTCATTCTTCGGGCGTTTGAAACACAATTTTTTAGCATCAACATGCATGACTAGACATTAATGATGAAGCACATTTGCCAGTTTTCGGTCCATTCTAGTAGACGATTGAGGTCTGATTGGATGGTTTGTTCGTCTCTCCCGTTGAACACTGTGTGTTTGACTGACGATAATTAGTGACTGGGTTTTTGTTTGTTCCAAATTATAAAATAAGACTGAAATTTGGCATGCTTCCAATCGTTTAGGACAAACCCAGTTTCGATCATTCGAGTGGAGGCGTTTGTTAATGGTTTGTTAATTACTTCGACCGTTTCTGTGAGTTTCCCGTGTATTTATACAATTTCATATAGGTAAGTTGTTTTTCAACCTTTTTTACAACGAATACTACGTTTATCAGGATTTTTGGGGGATAAAGGCGTAAGGTTGCAGTATTCAAGTTAAGTCATTACGAATAAACACCGAAGTAAATTGTGTATTGAGAATTCAAACGATGCTTTTGTTCTTCGTTCGAGTTGTGCTCTCTGGGTCAATTAAGGGTTCTATAGTATTTCTTTTGAGTCGTCTGCCATTTATCTATATGTTCTATCGTGTCTATCACCGTAGGAAACAGCTAGAAGTCACTAGGAGCCAACTCGGGTGAGTAGGAAAAAATCACTTCAAAGTTGTTATCACAAAGGCACTGCAGAGTCACGTTTGTCTGATGTGCTGATGCATTGTCTTGGTGAAAGAGCACACTTGCTTCCTTTCCTGGCAGTTTTTCACGCAATGCTGAAAGGAGCTTGTTCTTCAAAACATTTTAGTAGGATCGCTGTCCTAGAACATGGCCACCATCATTTTTTCAGCACTGGCACTTACCCATTTTTGTTGTTAGCGGTGAGGCAGCGTGCTTCCATTGAGCTCATTGGTGCTTCATTTCAGGATGGGAAAACAGCATCCATATCATATCCATCGTCAAAATCAATGGAAATAAAGTCCCATTCATGCTAGAATCATGCGTCAACATTGCCTGGCTGCGTGCCACGAATGTAGCATTGTATTCGTTCATCAGCATTCACCTGGAGGACACTTTTCGTATTTTCAGGTCTTCATGCGAGATTGTGCTCACAGATCCTACGAAAATGTCAACTTTGGAGGCGATGTGTTCTACATTTATTTGGCGATCCTCCAAATCATCTTACTCTCGTCGCTCGATCATGTCGTTTGACCGGATAGTGCAAGGCTGCAATTGTCTTCTTTCGCGGTCACACGACGTTCTGACCGTTTTAAACTGTCGTACCCACAAAATCACATTCGGCACATCCATGACACCATCACCACATGTATCACTCAATTGGCAATAAATTTCAATCGGCGTCACACCACTCAAATGGAGAAAACGATGGACTACACACTGTTTTTGTACTGAAAACGTCGCCATTTTAAGTAACAAAAATAGTTCCCACTTTCGCCGCTGCCGCTAGAGTTTCGTGTGCCATGCAGTGCTGTCATCTCAGTCAAGCATTTACAACGAGTGCATGCGTAATTGATGACAATTTGCATGTTTCTATCGATTTCCAGTTCTGAGAAAAAAATCTGGGGTGGAATAACTTGAATGCACCTCGTAGAAGCACTTCGATTTAGTTTTTATTTGTGTTGCAACTACAATTTCTTTATTTAGCTCTGTACATTTTATCGTTCGTTTAACGGTCCTGCAGACACAAATTTGCTTATGATGACACGGGTCTGTTTGGTATCTCTTAAACCTTTAGTACGACTGTTGCTTGGCTTTATTAAAGCATTTGATTTCTTGCTCTTTTTATTTGCTTTGTTTGGATCTTGTGCTCTCCTGCAGCTAGGATTCTTTCTTCAGGTATCGTATAATACTCGTATTTTTCAGGGTTTTTGTTTCTCATTAGTACTTCGCAGTCAAACTGCCAAGCTACTTTTTCATTAGTTCGAAGCTTGCCGTGTCTAGTTTACGTTTCCGAGTAGTCACTTAGACTTAGAGTGCGGAATCTATCGCATGGCGATTAACGATCTTGTTCGCAACTTCTACTCCAATTATTCCGAGTTCAGGAGTTGTTACATATGACGCTGTCAAAGATATAATTATATCAAGTTGGCTCACTGACATGCTGCTGAGTAGAATTTGTATTTATCATATCGATAAGCTCAAATATGTACAAATGCTTGAATTTGACAGGTAGTCCAATTTATGCACGGCAGATTGAAGTCTCTTATGATTAGTGTTTTACGAAAAGTACTGAGAATAATTTCAAAATAACTATATGTAGAGTTCATTATCATTGGTTACTGTTTCAACATCGGTTACTGTTGAATTCCTACATACGAGTACAATTTCCAAGGTTTTTGTTCACTTCGGGGGATCCATTTTTCTGTAGCTCGTTTAGTTTTCAATTGTAGTTGCAGCTTTTCTTTGGAAATACCAGAGCCACCAATTTATTGCTCCGCGAATGTCTCCTAACATTTTGGTAATCATATACTTTCAATGAAACTTCCACTGAGAGATATCTTCCATTTATATCCAATCATGTTTCATTTACGACTATGATGTATGATAGGGTTGGCACAATATTTTGTACATCCTAAAATTTTGGTAAAATACTTCGTAGGTAAGCAATCAATATCTGTAGATGTCCAATATTTTACCTGTCATTTTTGTTTTCGGTATGCCTACCCTAGATGTGTTCGTTCTTTTGTTCATCGGCTCCCATGGGTGGTTGATTTTTATTATTTACTTGCTCACGATTGATCACTGAAGGCTGTACTTAGTCCCTTTATGGGTTCATTCCTGTTGCATTCATTTTATTGCCGTATTTGTGATGTAGTAGTTACGTTTTTACTCAAGTCCTCCCTATCAATGTTTCCATCAAGTCCATAATTTGGTGTTTTTACAAGTTTTTCTGGAAGCGCTAGAGTTGCGTGCTGCAGAGATGAGTCTTTGCATGTACTGTCGTCGTGTCTGATGAGCTGCTCGTATTTTCTGGTGGAATATGAAGTTTGGTGCATTATGTGATCGTAGTGTGTATGTACAAGAACTTGCTATTGTTAAACTCTTAGTTTTCCTACGTCTCCGAGAAGTTTTTAAATTATTTAATTATAGACTAGTTAATGAAAAAGTTCATTTTCAGAGAAGATGAAGTACAATTGAAAGATATGCCTGAGATTGCAGCAAACAGGCAACTAACCACACTAAATGCAACATTTTACGATTTTCTGGAGACTGAATGCAATGTTTCTGTGTGTGAGAGGAATGTAAACTAACGAAATATTAACGTCTTTTTTTGACGAACGATTGTTCAAATTTACTAGTTTCAAGGGTCTGAATTTACGATAAAGAAATGAGTCTGTAAACTTATAATGCGATAGAAGTGTTAATCAAAATTAAATATATTACAATCATCAAGCAATGTAAACTACATGGGGTGTCTCAATAAAATGGGCATATCACTTTTTATAATCAACTTCTTTAATGTTCAGCCAAGTTAGCTCAGTTACTCTGACTGAATACGGAAAAATATTTTCTATTACATGCTGGAAATACTTTTTTCAAATAAAGAATATTATTTTTTACATAGACACTAATTTCGCAAAAATTAAAACAGGTTCTTAGACCAACTAGTTATACACTTGAAAGCTTATCAATAATAATAATACAACTTAGTCAGGTAACAAATATAAATCAGAATTACTCTGAAAGAAAAACTCAAAATAAAATTTTGTACACAATATCAGGTTTTTTTAAAAGCTGCTACTTCACTTGAGTAGCTTCACATCCCTCTTTATGCATGCCCTTTGGCATTTTCGAAATCATTTACCGCTTTGTTTTTTTTACCATTGGTCTATCGTTTCTCGAAACCTTGAACCCATGTTCCAATTCTCGGCCTTAAATCATCAAGGACTCTCAATGGAGGTACAAGTAATTGGGCCGTCAGGTGTCCCCTGAGGTTGTAATCACAAGAATCAAGTCAGGAGACATCGGAAGCCATTGAACTTCGTGAACTACGACTAGAACTTTGTTTTGAAGAACATTCTTTGGGTTATCTTTTATGATAGCTCTTCGAAGACATGAACACGGTCTTGCATCCACCAAATTCTATTGAAATTATAGCCATATTTGCATCGAAGGTCAGGCTTAATAATATCTGTTAGAATATCAAGAAATTTTTATCGTCAAAATTTCCTTGGTATAAATTAGAACGAATATCAGCACCATTGCCACACAGCCATGCTCATTCAGAAGTCCTGTCTCTGGCATAGTTACCAGCATATGTAACCTCCTCTGGTAGTCTATGTTTCGAGGTGTAGAATCTATTGTTGTTTATTTATTATTTGTTTAATCTATAATTATAATAACCCATTTTTATTATTTATTCAACCAGTCACTTGAGCCTTACTGACAACTGATCTTTTAATGAAATTTCAATATAAATACTGACTGTGGTAAAACCAAGATGGCCATAGTTGCTCTTGACTTCTAATGACGTTAATGAACTCTGTTATAAATAATATTTTATTGTAAAATGGTGTTATTAGCATATAATAAGAACCTTTTTCTGCATTTAACGAGACTGATTGAGAAAAAATCGGCTAGATATTAAAAATATTATTATAGTAAAAAGTGGGGGATAAATATTTTTCAATAAATAAATGATATATTCTATAAAAATAGGGCATTTTTCCTATCCCTGTCACTTCCTAATCCGATAGAGGATACTAATTTCTAACAGATCATTACGAAACAACCAAAATAAAATCTTTGTCTTAGGCCAAGTTCTATCTTCAGAATGATACGGGTACTTGCTCACGTATCAATATATATATATATATATATATATATATATATATATATATATATATATATATATATATATATATATTAAGCACTGTATTAGGGATACCAGCAATGTAGGAATACTATAAAATACGGAATTTTTTCCCGTTATTAGCCTTCTTCCCCAACAATATGGAAACTGCTTTACCTGGGTAATAAAAGAAGTCGGTTTCAATCGTGGTTTACCAGTTTTTAAATACAGTAACTAACTCTATCAATTGAATTAGAATTGTTAATTCGACTTTTTAGCTTTAAAAGACTAGGACAGTGAATGCACGAGGCTCCGTAAAAATGTGCTTCCAGGAAAAAGCATAGTTGTCGTAAAAAAGCATTCGAACTCAGTGTCAGCTTGTTGACTAATTAGAAGCATTGTTGTTTTTGCGTGTTATTTGACAACAGGTTTTACAATTAGTTAGCCTCTGTACGCAAATTTATTCACAGTGGTAAATTACTTCATGTTTATATGACGTCAGTACGCAATTGAAGTTGAATAACTCATTGTTACACTGCACATTAAATAGTAAATTAGATGAAAAATTTTACATTCCATTAAGGGAGCTCATTTTTGATGAAAATTATGAAAAGATGACGAGTTTACTGATGACCTAAAAATATCACACTACATATGGTATGAGTGAAGCTTCCAGTTATTCTTACATCATATGAGCATATTATCTCATACGTCTCCCATCTTATTAATGAGGAAAACAATCAAATTCGTGCATCAATTATATTCACATTTCACCGAATTTCTTACTTGTTGTACAACGCAAGAAGTGAAAATATTTCAAATTTGATATCAACATTGGCATGAAACAGCGTTAACGTTATGTGTTGCTCATATAATGTAGGCTTCTTGTATATTACACCAGGGTGACATACTCGCACTTCTGTGTGCGTTGTCCGTCTCTCAATGTAATGCCATGCATATGTTGAGAGCAGGAAACCATTGAAATTGTGTAAATTTTACAATCCCTCAAATTAAATTAAAATGCTGTAGTTAAACAGTGTACGACAGACTAAAGTTTTCAACTAATTTGATGGCTTAATCTGTAGGCGAAATTAATGGCAAATAAAAGAAAAAAGTCTATTATTGAGAATACATATATTTATGATGTTATATGTACAAATTGGAATTACGATGTTATTTGCTTTAAAATATTTACCAGGGATGCACAAGCAAATCGTGTTCATTCTTCTCGTAGGATCATCCAATAAATGTAAAAAATGAGTACATTTTAATCGATCTTCACTTATTCGTATATTTTTACTTGTACAAATAGTTGAGAATCGTGGAAATATTTTACCTACGTTAAACATTGTAATTTAATCCTAATGACAGAAGTTTAATTTGAACAAGGTATGCTTGTAATTATATACAGGGAGTCCCAAAACTGAACCCTTTTATTTACTGATAAAACAGAAAACTAAGAACGTTAGGTTGTTGAAACTGGTTTCAATAGAGAGGAAAACGTTTTTATGGTTAATTAATTTAGTGTCCTAAATACACATCAACTAGATAACTAGATTTCTAGTTCAAAGATCGATTTCAAAGTATCGATTTCAAAGTATGTCTCGATACAGCAAAGAAGAATGAATAATAATTCTGCAAGTTTCCATGAGGTCATTTTCAGTAACAGAAGTGCAGCATGATTACCGAATCCAGTTTCAAACAAGAACAAGTCCTTCTAAAAACACAATTAATTCTCTATTTCGTAAATTTAGCGACTGGTAGTGTTAATGACCGATCACGATCTGGACGATTAAGATCCATACGTACTGAAGCTATAACTGACCGAGTCTCAACAGACGCTGCAGATAATTCTTCTTAATGAAGTGTCATGATAGTTTCAATAGAGCTTCAAGTATTGAGTTTGCATACAACTATTTACATATTATTTCAGGTATATCCATGTGTTGTGCATGGTATACTATATGTTGTTGTCGACATGACAGATGCATCCATGTGTTTTGCAGTGTTCATTGCAGTGACGAGTTTGTTGAAGGGTCACTTTTAAAAGATTGACGTACTTCAGGTCTTTATTTTATTAAAAATTATTGAAGTAATATGGGTGAGAGCTTTCAGAACGAGGGCAGTACCTTGATGGGAGCTCGTTAGTCGAGATTTTATCGATTTCATCATCTCAGTTAATGTTTCAAAGGTTGTGCTCTCTATTTTTTCAGCCATTAATTAAACCATTCCAAGGTCCTTGAACAGGTCATTTACTTTAACTTGAACCGTTATATTGATGGGACCATAAAGGGAAAACTTTCACGGTGCAATTTATCTCTGATGAAGCAAGTACTTCGAAGCGTTAAGCTTAATCTAAAAAGTGAAAACTCAGCAGGCGTTTGGTCATATGTTGTTAGGCATTGCCTGTAATATACTATGATATCAAGGTACTCATAATACATCAAATATATCAAAAGTATCATCAAAAATATCGTATGAAATAATATCAGTGATGAAATTATGCGTGATATTCTATATGAGGTATTTGAACTTTAGAAGTGAACAATCCTACAGGTGTCACAATTTATACACATTTATGAGGTATGGTACTTTTGATGACACTGGAATGACTGTTCTATACAATCTTCGTTCATTAAATGAAAAACGTGTGATTAGCTTCATGAGAGTAACGAGTTTACAGAAAAGAAATCAGAATCGAGGGAAAGGCTAGAAATGCTAGTGGGGAAAAGTTTAAAAATATCATGAACTAACTTCTTAAGAATTAGAGAGAGTGAAGAAAATACTGTGCAAATAAAACATTTTCAATTGAGAACGTTTCCCAGTTCAGTCCCTTCACCATTTTATCGATAAAATATCTGCAAAAATTAATAAACGTTACTAACTTTATAGGGCATATCCTAGTTAATAGGATGAGACACATTAACCACTAACACACTAGCGTATTTGAGACACACACTAACCACAATAATTTGTTTACCCCTATAGTGTGTATGAACTGCCTGTTTGATTCAACTCAAGCTTCTGTTTACAAATGTTCAAGAATTATATAATCCTTCGATTCATATCAGCGGTAGCAGAATCAATGATCTTAAAATTATTCTCTGATATCGGTGTAGTACACGTCTTGGCATGGAGACGGACAGACGAGTGAGGCGGATGTGTTAAAAGAATCCCAGTACTGGAGCTACTGTCGCAGTACTCAGCTCCCAGCGTATAAATAACGTGACGTCATTACAACGTACACCATGAGAAATAAGAGCATCACATTACCTCAAGAGCAAATGCTTCCGCTGCTCTTCTTGTTCTCGCGGAGACTGAATAACTTTGGCTGATGAGCGGAAAACAGGATAGATCCACTGATTACCTTATCAGGTATAACCATCCAGATCATTGCATGTTGGGCACGAATGCAGTCAGGGACTTGCACTAATTGAAATAAATAATGCATTGTTTCAGTATAATCATCGCACATGCAATGACGACTCATGACAGAGTCGGCATGGAACTCGAAATTCAATATCGAGTTTGCTTTAATTTTCTTTGGCGAGCCCATCAGAATTTTTAAACTTTAACGCATGAAATGCCCTCAAATAAAACGTTAAGGATTTTCTCTTCTACTATGCACGCATATCCTTTTCAACAAATGGGGTCAGAAGCCAACCATTTCTTAAAAATTACCTGCCAAACAGTGTAAAAAACCGGCTACTCAGCTCAATCTAGAATAACAACCAAGAAAAAGCACCGACCCTCGATAGAGCTGACTCTGCAAGTTTTCGTTTCAAGAGCGTTTACACAGGTCCAGTGAGAACAAATTAAAGTACTTTTGAGAGACGTTTTTTCTCCGAGTCTGGCAGTCTTCTAATGAATGAAAATTCAATAGTCTAGGTTAATTTATTTATTTATCATAATTAGTTTGCAAGCATACTGTATGAACATATTGGCTTCAAGATAATTTATCACTAGGTATCTGGGTAATTGTTATTGATAATCATCAAGATGAAATCTAGATTTCTATGTTTACTGTGAGTCATATATAATACTCTGTCTTAACAGTAAACGATGAAGTGCATAATAAATCGCCATTTGCACTCCAGATACTATAGAAACGTAATTACTTCTTATGCATTTTTTCCTGGCATAACAAGGCACCACTAGCTTTTGGTTTAATAGATGCTCAGGAAATACACGAGCAACGGAACTTCATAGCAGTTGCAATTAAAGCAAACGCTATTTTGAGAAACGGATTTTTTTGCATGATAGGTACGAATCATACAGGGTTGAATTCTCATGAATCGTGAAGAACCGAATGCTTACGAGTCGTTCAGAATCGAATATGTATGAATTGAATCAAGTACGTACATTGACATGTGTTTATATTAATAAATCAGAGTGTGGTAACCCATTGGTCCACTCACTTAATTTTTATCTAGATATTTGTATGTATATATCACCCTGTGATAATGCATGACAGGATAATGGTATAAAAATAAAACGTCTTTTTTTACAAACTGACTACACATAATCTATTATTTTTTGTATTATGAGTCCATCAAAAAAATATTGGCAGAGGAGAAGGTTCGTTTTAAAGAAGTGTTTAAAATTCAAAGGAATATTTCAGGTTTCGGTAACCGAAACGAAATCAAATTCAATGTTGCAGACCTAAAATTTGATTTCTTTGAAGCCACTGAACAAACCAGAAGTGCAAGCAGCAGATAACTGTATCATGAATCAAAGATATTTTTCGGAATTGAATTGAATTTTTTTATTAAAAACCATAAAAGTGAAGTTGAAAAAATGAAAGGCGTCTCCATTCGTGCGTTCGCGTCCATGACTTTTATTTAAAAATAACAGCGTCCTAATTGGATTACTGAGTACGATTTATTTTTTAGATGATGCACGTTGTTCATTGAAATTTAATTAGGAGAGCAGTTTATGTTGTGTTATAACAAATAGATGTAAATTAATTTTTTTACGCCCCTTGCAAATAATAGTTTTTTATTCGAGAAGACCAAAGTTGTTTCAATGTTTCAAATTTTCGGTCTCGTGCTGACCAAATTTAACCAATAAATTGACGCATAAACATAACACAAACCTATCATAATTTTATTGTTAAAGGCAAATGTATATGTTATTGCAAACAAATATGTTTTTCTTAATAAAAGGCTTGAAAGGAGAATTCATATCAACCATAAAAGATGTTTATACAGTCTTCAGCGACCTCACTTCATTAACGGGTTAGAAGCACCACAGTTTAAACCATGATGAACTTATTATTTTACCCTCACATGGACTTGATCGTGATTCCCAATTATCTGCATTTTGATCGTTTGTCTGCTTCATCCAACGTACTGATGATTTTTCCGACTGAACAGGAGTGCTATTTCGCTGGTGTAAAAAAATGATTACTCAAATATTGCTAGCATCGGAGCGGTTTCTTGCAAAGCTTAAATTAGACCGTAAACTCTCAAACTTGTGCATGATTAGTCTGAATGACGTAGAAGCCTTTGGAATGTGGAATAGTTTGAACGACGTGGAAGTCTGTGGAATCTGGATTACTCTGAATAACGTAGAAGCCTCTATAATCTGGATTACTCTGAATAGCGTAGAAGCCTGTGGAATCTAGATTACTTTGGATAACATAGATGCCTCTGGAATTTGGATTACTCTGGATAACGTAGAAGCCCGTAAAATCTGGATTGGCAAAAACAACGTAGAAAATTCTGAAATCAATAATTGTATCTCAGAGTAGCGATAAATATAAGTAGATCGATATTGTTTCTAAAATGGGAATACATTTCACTTTAACTTGCAACACTTTTTATAGTATTTTTTTGATTTTCCGATGTACATTTCAGTTGGTATAACTAATTTGTAGGCAATTTTGAGAAATATATGGCTATAGAATAAATTAAATGAAAATTCTAACCAATGTTAAACTTATTGGAAGTTTTAAATTGTCACTAGTATCAACTCACAATATAGTCGTGAATGTATGGCTTGCAGACCCTACATTTTGTGTTGAAAAATTTCATCATTGAAAGATCAACTAAGAAAGAGGAAAAAGGCAAGACTTGTTTAATGGTGAAACCCATTATGTAACTGAAATAGGAATTGATTACAAGAGACAATAACAGACAGTTTTATATTAATACTGACGACCACAACATAGCTATAAATTAAGGTGACTCTAGTTTAGCCCCATAGGTAAATTACAAACAGAAATCACGCTATTGTCGAACAGTAAATACTGAAAAATACCATGCTAAAATAATTTTCATGAACGTTTAAACGAATCATATATATAATTACTGAAAAGTCAGCGGTCAAGTTAGGAATTAACAGAAGCCCTGTGTGCTGTTTAGTAATCAGAGCATCCATATCGAGACTAATTAAGTTATCCGACTTGTTTCCATCCACAATACAATGACATTCAGCTTCAGTCCATACTATGATAAGAAGCATGAGTAACTCAGTCAGTCGGATTGCATGGCGTCTTTGAACGTGATTGATTCATTAATCTTGCGACCTCAGTGCACAAAGATTGCTACCTATTGACCGTTCCCAATCAACACGGTATGGAAAAACGCCAATGATTTCTAGTGAAGTTTGCAAACTTACTCCAGTTGTGTACAATGTTAATGATTCGTATAAGCAAAAAATTTAGCGCCTTATAAATGATGTTGTCGGGTACAGCCTGGTATGGTAAACTTAAAACATTGACCCAAAGGATCTCCTACTTTTAAGGAGCTATTAGATAACAGTTTCTCAGTTTATTGTAGTTCCTTCAGTTTAGTTGCTGTAAAACTGTTGCCTGGACCACTAAAATCTCAAGTTAGAGCACCAATTCACACGTTATTCTTAGGCCTCAGTCAGTCTGCCCTCGGTATTTGTACCTACGCATTATTAAATTATTTTGAGCAATTGGGTTTGATACATTGCTCGAAAAAATCTGCTGTTGCGCAAGCCCTCAGCTTGCTTTTGTGAAATTTAATCAATGCTTCGAACTCAAGCGCTGTAGTTCAAAGTTGCGGGTTTGCTGTTCAGGTATAAGCTGAATATTTCACGCTTTGTGAACTTTGTACATTTCTAAAGTCATTAAACTTTTCGAAGGCATTCAGTGCTTTTACACTGTACCATTAAATGCTACGGTTCTTTGCAGAGGCATGCCGGTAAATGTTGGTAATTTTAAAATTTCGAACATTTAACTAACTTTATTAATCTAACTTTAAATTTTCCGACTGGTCTCTAAGAAAATAAAGCTAGAGCACTTCGTTATTAATGCAGTATATTAATCGTATGAGAGCACATTGCTTAGCTACTTAGAAACTTGTTTTAGTGAATATCCTGAAAGTCTCATTTTAGAGCCTTTAATTGATGAATAAACATAAAAATACCCCTATTTATAGTTAAAACGTCAAACCCCATAAAAAACATATTCTTAGGGTTTTATATCCCTCTACTTCATTTAATGGTCCTTCCTTAACATAAATGTTCTTCGGATGAGAGTTAGTTATCTGAATATGGTGCAACTGCCGTTCTATTATATAAAATGTTATAAGGATACTTTGTTACACTGTTACGTGTTCTAAATAAACTATTCAATCCCTCTTGAGAGTAAGAAACATCAATGCGTGTAAGTTGAAATTTGTCAACAGTCAGAGATAGACCTTTTTGTCATTCATCTTTAATTTTGATGCCAGAGGCTATTATGTAAGGACATAAATCAGATTGCATTGCGTGACTTAAGGGCATTTTAGCTGTTGGAGAACAGTAATTGGTTTGAAAAACGTCGGCTGATTTAAATTTACGTGGGTTAGTGACAAATTAAATAACAAAGATCACAACTGAAATCAAACTCATCTCTCACAGAGGTGTATCGGAGTAATATTTATTGTCTTAGTAATGCTGAGATGTTCAATGGGTTTAGAGAATTAACTTCCGTCAAAGGTATTCCCATCTAGAGACTATACTTTTCGCATAGGACAGCCCTTAATTCAATTTAAGAATCAAGTATGTTTTTTTATCTAGGTCTACTCGTCATATTTTATGAGTGAGGCCGGGCTTTTGAACGACCAATTTACTGCTTGAGCGTCATCGATACAATGTCTGTATACTTCAGCCTCCAATTTCTCGCCTCATTGAGGTACTCTACTGTATATCATAAATGGAAGATACTGTGATAGAAGACATTGATCAATAGTATATTAACAATAAAACCAAAAGACTATACACAATCATGTGGAGAAAAACAAAGATCGAACAAAAGCAGGTGGAGATTACATTAGAGAGGAAGCTTAACCAAGAACAAAGAAAGTGCCATTGAAATACCGTGGGCGGTGACAACGGTGTCAGTGTCTAAGCTGTTTAAAAGATGTGAAGATATCTGTTTGAGACTGGATATTCGATCCAACTAAGAACAACAACGAAATATGAGCGTTGTGTGACCACAAGAAAACGTGAAAAATATCTCAAGCCGAGCTTCTTAACGACAGGCACGGAGTAATCTGTTACGATCTGGATGAGTGGAGCTGAGGTTGAGCAGTGATGGGTGAGCTCATATTTCCAGGACGAAGCGTCAACAATGGGATAGATTGCTTCTTGATTTGGAGTCGTCGCTTCTGAACTGGTAAAGCCTCATCAAATGCAGAGGAAGTAAGGCTTACCACAGTTGCCACATGGACGACTTTAACCCTGGAGCATTGAACTTGGGTATAGACATCACTAGCCTCAGGCAAACTATACCCATGTTCTGTGCTCCAGGATTACAGGCCATGTACAGTCAAAGTACGGAAGCAATTTTATGTTGTTCAAACGCATTCTAATATTAGCATGAATAATGCTTCATTAACAAAAACTCATTTTGGTTGTATTTACATAGTCAAAGATTGCGTACTAAAAACAGGATATAGATGCGAATGGCTACTGAGAAGGCAAGTATTTTCTTTTGATATGAAAACAGTTGTAAATTTATTGTGTTTCCAGAAGATAAATTACGTTTTTGAACGAAAGTTTTCTCCAAAAGATGAACGTTGGTAAGACCTATTGGCAGGAGTGAACAACATTTAATAAGTAACAAAGTAAAATTGAATCAATTCCGTTCATAAAAGACTCGAGTATCTAATGTTCGTTTGCAACAGCTCTGATTAAACTAGAACGCATTTTTTCAAATATTCTTTCATATTTCGACCTCACATCAAAAATTCTCACCAGCAAAGTCATGTAGAAACGCCATTGGTCGTTGCGTGACGTTCCTCAGAATGTAAAAAGCTTAGGAAAATTTGAAAACCTCTGTTGTGTTCCAATTTTCTTTAACTTAACGTTAGCTGCACATGAGCGACAGTCCTAAAATAGATTATTTTGATGGAAATGACATACATAATATATAATGAAAACACTTTCCGGCGTTAGTTTAAGAGTTTTTGGGAGGATCATTTATGACCAAAAAGAAGAAAACCACAGAGTATTGACGACTTAATAACAGCAGTGAGGGAAACATTGTGTTGTACTGAACAGATGTTCTTAGTATCGTGTTCTCATTATTGAAGTTTCAACGAATTAGGAACAAACAGTAGAGATAAAATGCACATTAATTAGGTAAACTCTGAGTCTGTGTTAATGTCGTACTAAAGCTTTCATAATTCCACAAAAACCATTGTACGATCTGTTTTCGTGCAGCGTGTGTGGTCTTCGTCATTCGTCAATAATTAATTTTCATTGTTCATACATGACAATTTTTATTTATTTAGTGACGGTCAATAAATAAACATTGATAACAGTCCTTAAAAGACATGTTTTTCTTTCCATAAAAGATCATCTATGACATTGATTGTAAAATAAAAACATATATGGGAGTAATGAAAAATTTCTTGGTCTTCATAGCTTGCCAACTTCATAATTGCAATAAACTTGCAGCCTACTTCATGCCTGCAATCTCGTGTGTGATAATTTCCTTCTAGTCGATCATTATTACTACCATAACAAATGAATTTATTCAGTGATTAATTTAAGGAAAATGTAGGACTTTTGAACATCGTGACAAAAGCATGGAATCCCTCTTTCCTTTTACCAGCTGCACTTCAGTGCAGCGCTTAATGTGCAATGTTAAAATTTATAATTTAAACAAATGTTTACATTTAGGTGCAGCACTGAACTGCACTTCAGTGTAAATCACGTTAATAGTAGCGATTACTTTATATCGCACGCTCAACAAACATTCGCTTTCACTAGATTTACATTAGATAATATTCCATCATAAAATTTTATGTTTCTGTACAATACTAACCCTAATTTTATGTAACAATATTTTTCTCGCCATTTCAGATCGAAATAGCTGTATTTTGTGCTCTCAATACCTATTGAGTTCACAATACTATTACAAGACCGTATATTTTCATAGTAATTTCCATATCATAGTAAAAGAGAATGATATGCATACCATTTCCATTCCTCACAGAATAATGGTTTATATTACAACCTCCTGCAAATCGTTGAAAAATGTTTCATTACTTCCCGTTCCCTGAAAACGTAACACTATATCATATTACACTACACTTTTTAACGTCACTTCGGTCTGTAGCTGGTGGTTCTTGGCAATCTTTTTCTTCACGTCTGATGTCATTTTTCTTGCGGACGAACCTCAGCTCTAAGGCAAAATTCTGCTGACGCTTTAGATTCTGAGACCATTGCTTTGGGTCGAAATGTTACATAAAAGTAAACGAGCTGGGATTGTAAAAAGACTCATGTATAAAGTATGGGGCACTCGATCAGTTTGCTAAGAAAATGGTGGAAATGGCTGGTCCAGCACAGAAGCAGACAGTGCATACGATTTGACATGTCAACCCATAACTTGTTTTCCAGATTCTTTGGAAAGAAGCAGGGTGTTGATTATGTCTGGATGAAAAGAGGAACGGTAGAATATTTCTCATATGAATTATTATATCACCACTAGCATATTTATTAGTAATACAATGATACTCATTTAAAACTTTCACTGCACTTATATAAAACAGTTTTAAATGCTCTGTAAATGGTCAATGACTTTCAAGAAATTCACGTGCAACAATAAGTTTAGCAGCCAAATATGAACAACCAACTTCAATGCTTAAAAGTATGAACAGTGCAAGATGAAAAACTTGAATTGTAGTTTTTGCTGAAAGCTAGAAAACAATGTAATTACACTAGACAACTTCAGATTTCTTGGTTTGACAAGTCTTTTGAAACCCGTACAGAAATAAGTTTGGTCTCGATGCTATTCACAAATTTTAACTCAGTCATACTTGCCTAGCGAGTTTAATGTTTCTTTTCGGTGGATTCGTTCTGTATAAAACGTTTTCGTTGGCTCTTTTCCAAGAAAATGTTGATATTAGTGTTCGGAATTTTCGTGACCAAGCGTCCTTCACTGAGTCAGATAATCCCGTATGACAATTTTCACTTGTTTTCGTTGATATGAGATAACGATCTTTCAGTTTTCGCACAATTTATTTTAAGGAAACCTCACAACTCATACGTTTTCTCATCTATGTACAAAGCGCTTACTTTTGTGAAAAGCACTTACTTTCGTAAGAAGCGCTTACTTTTTTAAAAAGTAATTTCGATGTAATTCATGCGTAACAGTTTGAAGTCAGCAGATTTAAGTGGTCATAAGATTCTCGATATTAAGGCTGTGCTTTTGTCGTGACTGTGAGTCTTGCCGCTGTAAAACTTTATCAAGAGCGACGGAAGTTATTCACGCTTTATGAGCCTATAAAAACTTGTTCGTTCACTCACTTAGCTGTGAAAAGATTTTGACATTCTAACTCTTTTACTTTATGATTCACTGTGTCAACATGTAATTTTGGCACTTACAAAGATTTCAAGTAAGTTTTGACCAGTTTTACGAATATAAAGTGGTGAATATAACTATAAGACACCGAAACAATTTAGTTATAACCTCAGTTTTTACACATAACAGGTTTGTCAAAAAAGTATCAAACCTTGAATTATCCTGCTCACGGTATGACCCTAAGGTGGTGTCACTGTGTTGCGTGGAACTAGACAGCTTAATGCTCATGTTTGAATTTTTTAACTGCATTCTAGTGTGTCAGTCGTTGCCTGCTGACCACTGAGTACCAGCTCTAAAAAAAATTATTTAGAGGAATTTTCATTTTAGGGTGAAATAATTATCAAACAGGCTCGAAACATTGTACTTCTGCGTTACTTTTGATTGGTAGAAAAAATGATATGTGAGTTTGTATTATGTAAACAAACTTCTCTTTTATGTATATATGTATATATTTATATATATTATATATATATATATATATATATATATATATATATATATATATATATATATATGTATATGTATATACATATTTACAAGTTAATTAACGAGTTTATATAATAGTTATAGAATGCCTAGAAATTTTACTCCTGTTGATAAGAAGGACTAATTTCTACCAATCAACATGAACACTAATCCTTAAGTCTAATTGCAGGAGAATTATCGAGGTTACGTACGGTTGTGAGGAATTACGTAATACGTTCTGTGGAGTATGACCCAATAAAACATTCAGGTCCCCCACCTAAAACCTGAACTAAAACTTTACGTCGACTCTTTCGAGAAGCTTCAAAAGTTGAATCATGGTCTTGAGATCTCAAACAGAGTGTAAATTTAGGGATCACCCCAGGAAACGTTCGTCAAGTTCAACAAGGTTAGCCTCGTTCTTTATTTTGAAACAGAAATTATTATAAAAAATCAACAGAACATCAAAGGAAACGTTTACACTGGGTAGAGGAAAGAAACTTAAATTAAGGAGCAATAGCAAACAGTAGTGTTTTCTGATGAGAAAAGATTAATTTCGATGAACCTGAGAAGTGCTTGTATTGCTAGCAATTACATTACCATTCGGCAGCGGATCTGTAATGACCTAGTGAGCTATTTCTACTACTGGAAAAACTGATTTAATGTTCATGGAAGGATAACCAACTCTGCACCATATATTGATGTGTTGGAAGAGTCTTGTGCTATTTTTGGGTATTCTTGAGAAAAATTTTTCAACTAAGCAATGCAACAATTGACGCTTCTAGCGTCACTAAAGAATGGTTTAGAACTAATAAATTTGGACAGACCATCAAAATCTCCTAGTGTGAACCCAATATAAACCTTGTGAAGGATTCTATCAAGACGACCTTCAATAATGGAAAACAATTTAAAGCTTAGAAAGCGTTAAAGTATTGGATTAAGAAATATTGGAGATAAATTCCTACTGTAACTTTTGCAAACGTGATTAATTCAATACAGAAAAATGCATCGAAGCTCTGCAATCAAAATTAAATGAGTGTAAATACTAAATTCATCCCAAACTTTTGTACAATCCAGTGTTTCAAGCCTTTTTCTAATTATTTCACCCGGAAAAATTAACTTTCCTGAATAATTTTCGTTTCTTCTAGAGATGGTGAAAATAAAAATAGATTAGATTAGATTAGAATGAGGCTATAGGAACGAACCTTCTGGCCCATTCATGGGTCAGATAATTACTTCGATCATTATTCGGTTGTTTTACCCAAGTCCTATGCCGTATTTCTAGCCGCGTCAACCATGTCGGCAGCGGGATTTGAACCCGGGTCTTCCCGCTCGCAAGCAGGTTCGCTCACCAGTCGACCAAGCTGGTGATTTAGATACTGTGTGACGTATCATGAATTTTCACATAAAAGTTTTCATGACAATATGTTCTTAAAGGAAGAGGTTGTTAACAATTTATGAATACGTCATAATTATTTATATCACATTATTCAGCACAGCACTAAAACTGTTTTATATGTACAAGTACCCTAATGCTTGATGATATCAAATTTGAGTTCGTTCGTTTGCACATTACGTTGTTTAATGTCCGAGTGCATCATATTTTTTGTTTACCAAAACAACTTAATAATCGCAAATTGAAGAGTCTGAATCTAATTTTTTTTAAACTAAAAATATTTCTCTCGAAAATTGTGCTGGCAATGTGCATAGCATTATACCATGGTTAACAGCAGTGAACTTTCAACAGAGATTCTGCTAAATCATTCTCATAGAATTTTGATAAGGTTTTCAAATCTATGTCGTCGATAATGAGTTACCGAGCAAGACGTCAAGATATGAACTGTGCCTTCAACGCCACAGTGAAATGATTCTGACATGCTTCTCTAATCAACTCTACCTTCTTTCCCTTCAAAAACGTTCAAGTTTGATTCAAGCATGTGTTTAGGAAGAAGATACCGAGCAATAATGAGGTGGATAACATTACTTTTATATTTTTCCCAGCATAGAAGAGGGGTGAAAATCTGGATAAAATTTATTTATAATTTTATATGTTTACTTGCCATAAAGAAATAATTACACTAAAAAAACACGGAAGAGTTTACAAATCCTATCATAATCTGTAGCGATGTTAGTTGGCATGAGCGACACGGTGTCGTTTAAAATTGTAACTATCACTTTCAATCGAATCTAAGATTCCTACACACTGTATGTACTGTATAATGAGGTCATTTCAAGATATCTTACAAAACTGGTTAACAACCGTTCCCCTAGTCAAAATTTAAGTAACGTAAGAAGTAACTTCGGTCTTTTCTCTTTGGCGAGAGTATTCTATTTAGTCGAGCTCCTCCATCCAAGGCACGATCAAACGCGTAATTGAAGATCAAGATGAGCTTTCATCAATTTTTTGCCCGACCTTCGTTCTAAAAATTGGAAAAAATACAGTCTGTATGAATATGTGGAGTGATATCTTCCTGAAATTGGATGAACCCAGCTTACATGAATGAGTTTGGATGCAAAACATCATTTTCAAGATATTAAAAAATATAGTCTGTGCCCTCTTTGTAACGTAATATTACAAGCAATCTAATTCTAAATGATTGCCCTTCCTAGTTTTTTAAAAGACTTGAAAATATTTCCATTGATTTCACGATACTTTTTATTGGTTTGCGGTCGAGGAAGTTAAGATATCGGTAATTTTCAAAGAGAATTGTTACATGAAACATTGACATTTTCAACTTGTAATTTATTTTCTATCCAATGAATCTCAGCAAACATGTCATGTTGGCTCGTGTAACCTAGTTTTCTTTGAACTATCATGCAGTTTTCTAAGAGCCTTGAATAACCAAGATCACAAAAAATTAGGGGCGTAAATTGAGCTTTAGATCTCCTAAAAGTTGTACCTCAAACTTACAGGAGTTCAGAATTGGAAGGTAAGTCGCTGACCCGATCCCAGTTGCATATCAAAGGAACGTAACTGTTTTATTAAGCCTAAGATAGAAGTTTTTACGAGATTTCGCCGTCACTTTTATGAACAGTAAGACGCGTATGGCTGGTCAAGTGCCACTAAGGAAGCAATAAGCGAATTTTATATGATTTCCTTAACTCTATTTGCTTCGTCTTGACGTATTTTTTCCGAGTTCCAATGGCCCTCGCTGACAGATCAAGCAAAACTAGGATTAGTGTGATAGCATTTACATCACGGGACAGGCACTGCATTAGTACATATATTATGGCATATGGAAACAGGGTGGGGTTGAACATGAAAAGGCTTAGATCATACGTTATTTAAGTCCAAGTTTCGGTTTCAAAAGGTCAAAAATAAAAAACATTGTTGTCAATTAAACCTGATTCAAAAATGGTATAAAGTTAGGCTATTTTTTAAGTTAAACTCACAAGCAGCGTAAGCTGTTACGGAGTTTCGTGCTGGTAAGTCAGGCAATGGCGTATTGCAACGCCCGTGTGCGAACAAATGACATGATTAAGTAGTTAAATAATGAAATTAGAACAATTCAGCCGATATGTCAATGCTGATTTATGT